>CAMRHE010001943.1:0-18591 GCA_947044405.1 Leptodactylus fallax | reverse complement strand
TTTAGGTAATGAGCCTGGATTATTAGTGACATTCTTGCTAGTCTAGGATAGTTAAAACGTTAATGGTAACATCACTTGTGGGCTAGAAAAAAGTAGTTAAACAGGTTTTCTGGCCACAGGATAGGTCATCAGTACGTCATCTGTGGGGTCAAACACCCAGTCCTCACACTGATCAGCTGTTCTGACAGCCTCTAGGCATAGGAAGCTGATGCAGGGGACGGTGAGGGAATGCAGTCTGCCCCTATTTAAGTAATAAAGCGACACAGCAGCCCCATGCACTGTATAATGGTGGCTCTGGGCAGTGGCGTAACTAAAGTCTTGTGGGCCCCGGTGCAAACTTTTGTCCGGGGCCCCCTACCCCCCTCCCTACAGCAAATTCTTGATAGTGACAGATACGGGGCCCCAAACAGTATAATTTGCTCAACAGTGGCCCCCACACAGCATTATATGCTCCACAGTGGCCCCCATACAGCATTATATGCTCCACATTGCTCCCCCCACACACAGTATAATATGCTCCCCACAATGGCCCCACACAGTATAATATGCTCCACACAGTGGCTCCACCCTGTATTATATGCTCCCCACAGTGTTCCCCACCCAGTATTATATGCTTCCCACAGTGGGCCCCACCCAGTAGTATATGCTCCACAATGGCCCCCAGACAGTAGTATATGCTCCACAGTGGCCCCCACCCAGTAGTGTATACTCCACAGTGTCCCCCACCCAGTATTATATGCTCCACAGTGGCCCCCACCCAGTAGTATATGCTTCACAGTGGCCCCCACACAGTATTATATGCTCCCAACATCCCCCCTCTGCTCCGGTGTTATTATACTCTGGGGTCTCCTCAGACCCCAGAGTATAATAATCGGAGGCCCAGGGAAGGTGATTAAAAATAACAAACTCTCATACTCACCTTGCCTTACCTTACCTTAGCATCCTTGCTCCATCCTGCTGTCTTCAGTGTCTTCAGGCCCTCTTCAGACGTCGCTGCTGAGGCCTGTGATTGGGCCTCAGCGGTCACGTGGGGGCACACTGACTTCATTATGCGGCTGCGCTCCATGAGACCTCTGGGGCCTAATCACAGGCCTCAGCCACATGATGGAAGAGCGCCGGAGAGAACGCTGTGCCCAGGAGAGGTGAGAATATGTATTTATTATTTTCAGTCACCTCCCCTGGGCTGCCATCTATTGGAAAGAGCCTGGCAATATGCCAGGGCCCTTTTCCAATAACAGTATGTATAGCGGTTGGGGAACCAGGCTTTCCCTGACCGCTATCATAGTGGTCTGGGGGGCTCCGGCCATCTCCAGCTGACCACGGGCCCCCTACCCCACTGGCCCGGTTGCGGTCGCAGGGGTTCCCCCTGCGACCGTGATCGTTACGCCACTGGCTCTGGGAAATTTTACCTCCACTCCTATTACTTGAATAGGACGGAGCAACCTACACATGCTTTCTGTTGCCGCATCAGCTTGCCAAGAACAGCTGATCTGTGCGGGGTCCTGTGGATAGGTCATTAGTATGAAATCTCCATTTGGGTCTGGAAATCTCCTCTAATTTCTCTAGTGGGCTGGGTCAGTGACGGATTTAGTAATAACATCTGTGGTGATCTAGGGCAGAGAAGGAGTTAAAACCTCATGTAGGTTACAGAAGTAAAAAAGTTAATGTTCACATCTTTGGTAGAATAGACTAGTGAATAAGTCAGTGATAAGGTCTCTGATGGTCTAGGGCAGCAAAGAGGTTAATAACATCTTTCATGGTCGGCGCAATGCAAAATCTATAGCAAAGCCCCCAACTGCTATGTGTTATCTATAATAATGCTGAGCAGCCTTTGGACCCCCTGAGGTACCAGGGCCTGGGTGTGACTGCTACCTCCGTACTCCCTATACCTACAGTATCTCACAAAAATCAGTACACCCCTCACATTTTTGTAATAATTTCATTATATATTGTCATGTAATAACACTGAAGATTTGACACTTTGATACAATGTAGAGTAGTCAGTGTACAGCTTGTATAACAGGGTACATTTGTTGTGACCTGAAAATCACTCAACACACAGCCATTGGCTGGCAACAAACGTGAGTACACCCGTAAGTGAAAATGAACAAATTGTGCCCAATTAGCCTATACCCCTCCCTGGTGTCATGTGACTGGTTAGTGTTACAAGGTCTCAGGTGTGAATGGGGAGCAGATGTCTTAAATTTGGTGTTATCGTTCTCACACTCTCTCATACTGGTCACTGGAACTTCGACATGGCACCTCATGGCAAAGAACTCTCTGAGGATCTGAAAAAAGAATTGTTGCTGTACATAAAGATGGCCTAGGCTATAAGACGATTGCCAACACCCTGAAACTGAGTTGCAGCACGGTGGCCAAGACTTTACAGAGGTTTAACAAGACAGGTTCCACTCTGATCAGGCCTCGCCATGGTCGACCAAAGAAGTTGAGTGCCCATGCTCAGTGTCATATCCAGAGGTTGCCTTTGCAAAATAGACATATGAGAGCTGCCAGCATTTCTGCAGAGGTTAAAAGGGGTGTGTTGGGGGGTGGGGGGGTCAGCCTGTCAGTGACCAGACAATACAATGCCACACACTGCAACAACTTGGTCTGCATGGCTGTCATCTCAGAAGGAAACCTCTTCTAAAGATAATGTACTAGAAAGCCTGCAAACAGATTGCTGAAGACAAGCAGACTAAGGACAAGGATTACTGGAACTATGTCCTGTGGTCTGATGAGACCAAGATAAACTTATTTGGTTCAGATGGTGTCAATTGTGTATGGTGAGGAGTACAAAGACAAGCATGGTGGTGGGAGTGTCATGGTTTGGGGCTGCCAGCTGTGGGGAGCTACAGCTCATTGAGGGAATGATGAATGCCAACATGTCATGTACTGTGTCATACTTAGCAGAGCATGATCCCATCCCTTCAGAAAATGTGTCACAAGGCACTATTCCAACATGGTAACCACCCCAAACACACCTCCAAGACGACCACTGCCTTACTAAAGAAACTGAGGGTAAAGGTCTCCAGACCTAAACGCTATTGAGCATCTGTGGTGCAGCCTCAAATGGAAGGTAGAGGAGCCCAAGGTCTCTGCTATCCACAAGCTCCGTGATGTCGTCATGGAGGAGTGGAAGAAGATTCCAGTGACTACCTGTGACGCTCCAGTGAATTCCAAGCCCAAGAGGGTTAGGGCAGTGCTGGAAAATAATGGTGGCCACACAAAATATAGACACTTGGGGCAGAATTTGTCCATTTTCACTTAGGGGTGTACTCACTTTTGTTGCCAGGGGTTTAGACATTAATGGCTGTGTGTTGAGTGATTTTCAGGACACACCACAATTTACCCTGTTATACAATCTGTACACGGACTACTCTAGATTGTATCAAAGTGTCAGATCTTCAGTGTTGTCCCATGAAAATATATAATGAAATAGTTACAAAAATGTGAGGGGTGTACTGACTTTTGTGAGATACAGTATGTCCCTATGTAACATGTCATTATATGAAGTGATTAAGCTATCTTTACATGACCCTGTAAGCACGTGACACTTCCAGACTACCATACCTAATAGCTTTGTAGCCATGTTCATAGAGTCTGTTAATGCTACACTAAATACAGATATAGCTGTGCTATTAATATTCAGCAACATAAGGGAAAACCACAGCACATTGTGCCAAATGACCAGCTCAGCTCTACTACATTGATGTGCTCATATGTGGTGTGAACTGATGATAACACTGCAGGAAGGTCTAGTGTGCGCCCCTGTGTCTTCTGTCCTTCTGTGATATCTGATGGGTTGATCTGGTCTTCTAGTTAAATGCCCACTCCTCAGGAGGTTCTGAAATTGCATGGATAGGCTGTATGTTGTGGAAATACTGCCCCTAGAGTCATGGAAGGGAACTGCCTGAGAATTCTCACCTTACTTCAAAGTCTGTGCATCTTATCTCTGGGATAGGAGATAAGTGTCTGACTGCTGGAGGTCCCACCACCACAATTACAAAAATGGGTGTCCCATGTCCTCTCTTTCTTGCACATGTATGCTGCTTCTTAATTCCAAATCTATGGGACAGGCAGAGATAGCCAAATGCGTGACCACTGCTCCATTCAAACAGAGTATATAAGATCCCGTGCTCATGATCAAGTGGAGTCCAAACAATGGGCCCTCCAACCATCAAACACCTTACATAACATACAGTGGAGATGGGCCCCTTAAGATACTGGTTCCCATAGCATGCATGGGAACCAGCGCCAAATATCACTGCGGAAAATAATGCGGCCTAAATTTTCCACAGCGCTTTTCTGTCCCTATTATACCTATACGGAAAACGCCAGCGGTATATGTATAATTGACATTCTGTGATTTACAAAAACGCAACAGTTTTTGAAATCACAGCATTTCCACTGCGGATATTTTTCTGCAATGTGGGGATAGGATTAGTCAGAATCCCATCCACTTTGCAGGTACTGTAAATTGCCGCGTTTTCGCAATGTGGGGTCCCAGCCTAAGGGAGATTTTTTTTTTAAATATCTGATTGGTCAGGGGCTAATGTCTGGTTCCTGTACTATACAGTGCAAGGAGCTGAAGCAGATAGCTCCATGCTCTGTATAGTGGCCAGGCACCGTTACTGTAGCTCAGCTCCCATTGATGTCTATGAGCTGCAGTATTGGTTCCCCTGCACTATATAGGGCATGGAGACATCTGCTTATGATACCATGCACTGTATAGCGCAGAGACTGAACGTACCCATGAACAGCTGGTCCGTACAGGGACTGACTCTTGGCCGCCCACAATCAAATATTTATGGCCTTAGGAGTTTACATCCCCTGCTATCCTGGATGGCCGTCCCTTATCCCAGCTCTGCTTATGAACAATGTGCAGTTTCCCGAGGGGAGCAACTTATATAACTTTTAATGGTTGTGCCACAAATCTCAGTAAAAGTGATAAAATGGGCTCATTCATCAATAGTGTAAGAATTATACTTAACAATTCAAACTGTGGAGCAAATCCCACCAAATCTCACCCCGTGGTGCATGCTAGATAATATATTGGCCATATCTCACCGCTTTGTATTTGGGGTAACCAGTACACGTTGTTTGGTCTCCCATGTAATGTATTTGTATTACAGTTGTCATACATGTCACAGAACATGTCTTACATAAATATGGCGGATGTTTGTGCCACATTAGCACATGTAGCACTGACATCCCACTTGATGAAGATCTTAGAGAGATTGGTTCTCACACATCTCCGCCCTCTAGTGAGCCCCGCTATGGACCCTCTCCAGTTTGCTTATCGACCGGGCATTGGGGTAGATGATGCCATCATCCACCTTCTGCACAGGGCTCTGTCTCACCTGGAGAAACCAGGGAACACGGTGAGAATAATGTTCTTTGATTTCTCCAGTGCTTTTAACACCATACAGCCCAGGTTACTGAGAGACAAGCTGGGCCTTGCTGGAGTGGACCACCACCTCTCCAACTGGATCCTAGACTACCTCACAAATCGACCTCAATACGTGAGAGCCCAAGACTGTGTGTCAGGTACCGTGATCTGTAATACGGGGGCACCTCAGGGTACGGTTCTCGCCCCTTTCCTCTTCACACTGTACACTGCTGATTTTAGGTGCAACTCATCCAGCTGCTACCTACAGAAGTATTCTGACGACTCTGCAATAGTAGGCCTCATCACAGATGATGATGACAGGGAGTACAGAGAACTGAACCGTTTTTTTGTGGACTGGTGCCACCAGAACCACCTGAAGATTAACGCGGGGAAGACCAAGGAGATGGTGGTGGACTTCCGTAAAGGCAGATGCCCTCCAAAACCAGTGGACATCCTGGGGACGGGCATCGAGATTGTGAACACCTATAAGTACCTGGGTCTGCTCCTTAATAATAAGCTGGACTGGGCAGATCATATGGAGGCCCTGTACAGGAAGGGCCACAGCAGGCTCTACCTGCTTAGGAAGCTGAGAGCCTTTGGAATCCGGGGGGCACTTCTTAGAACTTTCTTCAACTCGGTAGTGGCATCAGCCATCTTCTTTGGAGTGGCCTGCTGGGGGAGCAGTATATCAACCAGGGACAGAAATAAACTTGACAAGCTGATTAGAAGGGCCAGCTCTGTCCTGGGGAGCCCACTGGACCCAGTGCAGGTGGTGGGTGACAGAAGGATACTGTCCGTGGTGAGCTCCATGCGGGAGAATAACTCCCATCCCATGCATGAGACTGTGATCGCGCTGGGCAGTACTGTCAGTGACCGACTGCTCCACCCTAGGTGTGAGAAGGAGCGCTATCGGAAGTCTTTCCTCCCCACCGCGGTTAGGCTGTACAACCAACACTGACCTAAGCGGAGATCATTACATACAGAGAACTGAAATATCTCTCTGCCTGTTATATCCCCCCCCCCCCTCTGCTACGTCCTATCTGTCTGTCTGCTATTAATGTAATGCCTCTCACCTTGGAACATTCCTGAACATGTTGTATTTGTATTTGTATCTGCTTATCTTATCTTTGCTGCTGTAACACACTGAATTTCCCCATTGTGGGACTATTAAAGGACTATTATTATTATTATTATTATTTACATTAATATCAATTAAAATGAAATCTATTACAATTTATTAGAAAATATTATCAGTTCATGTATAATGTATAATATAAGTCAATGGCAGATATGGCTGAACTGTATTGGTCAGTTACTGAATACATGACCAGTGCCAGCCGTGCGGCCAGTCTGATGCAGGTGACTGGCAGGTGACAGTGACAGTTGGAGTTGACTGGCGACGTTGGAGGATCTGCTGACTGTTTCAAAAGCGATTTCATGGATTTGGAGGAAGAGGAGATTGTTTTGAGGAGGAGAAGAGTGAAGAAAAGAAGACCTACCTCTGCCTCATCGGCTGATGAGCAGAGCGTGATGGAGAAAGCACCGAAAAAACGGCGTGCTGTCCTGTCCTCATCGGCTGATGAGCAGGACATGAAGGATGAAGGAAAGGACTTCATCATCAGGAGGAAGGAGAAGAAGCGACGTACCGTCCTGACCTCACCGGATGAAGATACGAAGACATCTAAGAAGAGGAAGAGAACTGTCCCATCCAGATCCTCCAAGATGTTTTCTGCCATCCAGGATGAGAATGAAGATGTGACTGCCCACCGGAAATGTGCCAAGAAGAGAAGATTCATCAAGACCTCTTCAACTGAAGCACAGAAGTCATCGATCAAGACCGGTGAAGATGTCCAGAAGACCCAAGACCTGCAGAAAGACCAGAGAGCCTCAGGTAGGTGCATACATACATACATACATAAAACATACACACATACACGCATACACATACATACATACATATACAGTCATATGAAAAAGTTTGGGCACCCCTATTAATCTTAATCATTTTTAGTTCTAAATATTTGGGTGTTTGCAACAGCCATTTCAATTTGATATATCTAATAACTGATGGACACAGTAATATTTCAGGATTGAAATGAGGTTTATTGTACTAACAGAAAATGTGCAATATGCATTAAACCAAAATTTGACCGGTGCAAAAATTTGGGTACCCTTATCATTTTATTGATTTGAATACTCCTAACTACTTTTTACTGACTTACTGAAGCACAAAATTGGTTTTGTAACCTCACTGAGCTTTGAACTTCATAGCCAGGTGTATCCAATCATGAGAAAAGGTATGTAAGGTGGCCAATTGCAAGTTGTTCTCCTATTTGAATCTCCTCTGAAGAATGGCATCATGGGCTCCTCAAAACAACTCTCAAATGATCTGAAAACAAAGATTGTTCAACATAGTTGTTCAGGGGAAGGATACAAAAAGTTGTCTCAGAGATTTAACCTGTCAGTTTCCACTGTGAGGAACATAGTAAGGAAATGGAAGACCACAGGGACAGTTCTTGTTAAGCCCAGAAGTGGCAGGCCAAGAAAAATATCAGAAAGGCAGAGAAGAAGAATGGTGAGAACAGACAAGGACAATCCACAGACCACCTCCAAAGAGCTGCAGCATCATCTTGCTGCAGATGGTGTCACTGTGCATCGGTCAACAATACAGCACACTTTGCACAAGGAGAAGCTGTATGGGAGAGTGATGCGAAAGAAGCCGTTTCTGAAAGCACGCCACAAACAGAGTCGCCTGAGATATGCAAAAGCACATTTGGACAAGCCAGCTTCATTTTGGAAGAAGGTCCTGTGGACTGATGAAACAAAGATTGAGTTGTTTGGTCATACAAAAAGGCGTTATGCATGGCGTCAAAAAAACACAGCATTCCAAGAAAAACACTTGCTACCCACTGTAAAATTTGGTGGAGGTTCCATCATGCTTTGGGGCTGTGTGGCCAATGCCGGCACCGGGAATCTTGTTAAAGTTGAGGGTCGCATGGATTCAACTCAGTATCAGCAGATTCTTGAGAATAATGTACAAGAATCAGTGACGAATTTGAAGTTACGCCGGGGATGGATATTTCAGCAAGACAATGATCCAAAACACAGCTCCAAATCTACTCAGGCATTCATGCAGAGGAACAATTACAATGTAATGGAATGGCCATCCCAGTCCCCAGACCTGAATATCATTGAACATCTGTGGGATAATTTGAAGCGGGCTGTCCATGCTCGGCGACCATCAAACTTAACTGAACTGGAATTGTTTTGTAAAAGGAATGGTCAAAAATACCTTCATCCAGGATCCAGGAACTGATTAAAAGCTACAGGAAGCGACTAGAGGCTGTTATTTTTGCAAAAGGAGGATCTACTAAATATTAATGTCACTTTTCTGTTGAGGTGCCCATACTTTTGCACCGGTCAAATTTTGGTTTAATGCATATTGCACATTTTCTGTTAGTACAATAAACCTCATTTCAATCCTGAAATATTACTGTGTCCATCAGTTATTAGATATATCAAATTGAAATGGCTGTTGCAAACACCCAAATATTTAGAACTAAAAATGATTAAGATTAATAGGGGTGCCCAAACTTTTTCATATGACTGTATATATATATATATATATATATATATACACACACACACACACATATGTATATATATATATATATATATTTATAGGGCTTTTTTGGTAGTATCAGGTTATCACCTCTCCAGTTCTATTGCACTGAGACAACCAGAAGTAAGAATATTCCAGATTTACACATCACATTTACAGCTGTAGTGTGACTAGGGGGTAAGAAAAGAGAGTACTAGCGGGGCATGTACCCTGGGTGCTCAGTTACCTGGGGGCAGTAACAAGGTATTGTGCCTTGGTCAGGTTATTTAGATACTAGGGCAGTGAGCTGAAGTGTGAATTCAGCTGCTGCAAAACATCATTCACCATGAAATGGAGTCTATCAGGTCCAAAATACAATAACAGAGCCAAGAAGGGGCCTATAATATGGTCCACAAACCAGAAAAGCAATGCAGAGATGATCATCTTTTTATGGATATGCAAATCATCCGGGAAGTGCATATTGGTTTGGAGACATTTTGGACCAGACAGACTCCATTTATAGGGGATTCCAGGACTAAAACATTTTTTAATATGTGATACATTTATGAACTGCCTTTTGGGCCTACTTGTTAGTTTGATACAATTTTGTTGTGGTTTTAGGTGCATGTTCACATAGCAAGTTATTTATTGATGCTACTCCATGTATATTTATGCTTATAATGACTGTTTTAATTGATTGAAGTTTTGAGTTACCTGTGTATGTACCGCAGTGGGGGATTCTAAGCTCCTGTTCACACAAGGCATTGCATGTATATTTATGGTTATAATAACTGTTTTATTTGGTTGAAGTTTTCCCTTTCTGTGCATGCAAGACTGTGGAGGACACTCGGTGTTTGTTCACACAATGCGTCATGTACTGATGTCATTGCATGTATATCCATGCTGTTCTGTTTGATTGAAATCCAGCTGTAAGTGCCTGCAATATAGTGGAGGATACTAAGTGCCTGTTCACATAATGCATCACTCACTGATGTTATTGTATGTATATTTATGCTTATAATGACTGGTTTATATGAAATTTGAGCTGTCTGTACATGCAACATAATAGGAATGTTAGATGTCTGTTCACATAATGCTTTATTTCAATGATTCCATATTTTTTGCCTACAATTTAAAGTGGCTGTCCAGGCATACGATACTGAGCTCCACTTCATCTTCTCAGGAAGTGACAACATGTCCTTTAGTCACATGGCCATGCTGCAGCTCAGTCCCATTCAAATGAATGGGGCTCAGCTGTATCATGGTCATGTGACAAATGGTGGTGATGTCACTGCCTTAGAAGAGGAAGTGGAGCTCAGTATCATGTGCCCGGACCTTAATAATGTATATAGGTGGGGTAGCATGCACCTTAAAGGAATTGTCCAGAACTACGATAATGAGCTCCACTTCCTCTTCTCAGGCAACGACATCACATCTGTTGGTCACATGACCATGCTACTGCTGAACCCTATTCATTTGAATGAGACTGAGCTACAGCATGGGTGTGGTGTCACTTCCTGAGGAGATGAAGTGGGGCTCAGTGTCATAGGCCTGGACATCCCTTTAAGGTGCATGTTACCCCACCCACATAATTTATTAAGACAAATAAGTGTCTAAAAGGGTTTGTCCGTGACTCTGATAATGAGCTCCACTTCCTATTCTCAGGCATGACCATGCTACAGCTGAACCCTATTCATTTGAATGGGACTGAGCTAAAGCATGGGTGTGATGTCACTTCCTGAGGAGATGAAGTGAAGCTCAGTATCATAGGCTCAGACATCCCCTTTAAGGTGCATGTTACCCCACCCATATCACTTATTAAGACAAGTCTAAAAGGAGTTGTCCAGGACTAGGATACTGAGCTCCACCTCCTCTTCTCAGGCAGTGGTATCATGTCTGTTGGTCACATGACCATGCTACTGCTGAGCCCTACTCATTTGAATGGGACTGAGCTACAGCATGGATATCATGTCACTTCCTGAGAAGAGGAAGTGAAGCTCAATATCATAGGCCTAGAAACTCCTTTATGTTGCCAAGTGTATGGCCCTTTAAATCAGTCATGGTATCAGTCATGCGACCCATCAGACATGTCATGTGACCTCTGGTATCCAGTTAGTGCTTCCAGGTATCTGACAGGTGAATAGTAATTTGAGGGGCAGAACATACACAATATATCACTACAACACCTCACCATGTCTGTCAGTGTCTGTGGCCAAACAGCTCCACAATCTCCTCCATGTCTCCTCTATGGGTGCTTTGTTTTCTTTTTTTTTCTAATAGTAAACTTTATTGGCAAAATGACAATATCATCTAGTAACAATTTTTTTTTAAGTTAACTTTATTTAAAATATAACTTACACACAGTAACATTATGTATGTAAATTAAACCCACAGTTGTTTGATATCAGGTAACACTACTGCTTACTGAATGCCAAGGGTCACAGGAGGAACTGTCTGTGTGTGTTTTTTTTTTTATATATATATATATATATATATATATTTTTGGGGCCCTTTGGGGGGGGGGGTGGGTGTTTCCCCCCCCCCAACAGCCCTTGGGGGGGGCCTGTGTGTTTAATGGGGCCTGAAGCCTTCGCTGAAGGGAAGAGTGGGAACATATATGAAATATATCAGTGCCTCCACCCAGGATAGAGCCTCTGTATTACAGGGAGGATCTCTTCCTGGGACTTACCCATGAAGTACAGTTAGTAGCCTTAACAAGGATTACTGTACTAATCTCACAGTCTGAAGAATACATACAGATACCACATAAGGTTATAACAGTAGCTTTATAAGAATCAACAGGGTAATAATACATACATACAATATACTCAGAACACAGCAATACTACAACAACCAGCAAGTCCTCAACCGTCTTAGGTTATATACCCGGGTATATATATAGATATATAGCAAGAGTCCAGTGCACAATACCTCCAGGCAACAGAAGAGATGCAGGGGCCCCTGTGGATGACTGTGGATCCTCGGATTCTTCCAGGAGATGACAGACAGCCGATCAGGAGATGATGATGATGATGGTGAGATTCTTCACAGGCAGCAAACAGGGCGACGGTGACGGCAGTAGATGCAGGCCTGACTACCCTAACACTGAGTCCTTAACCTGCCAGCTAAACTACTAGTGCCACCGGGCCTCTAACTAGCTAGTTGGCCTTCGGAAGCCTAACCTATCACTGCCCTGAACTGTATATATATATGGATCCCTAACTACGGTTACTAGCTAGGTCCTGTGAGTATATAGGGGGTAACACATACCTAACTATATACTGTGAAGTAAAGAGGAACAAGTGGCTCTTAGACTCCCCCAGACATAACATGTCTGTCTCAGCAGCTCTGCTCACATCTCTCCCCCCAGCAGCTCTGCCTCACATGTGTCTGACTCACTGTATTTACAAAACAAAACTTGCACTAAATGCCTGGGGTCTCTGAAGCCAAACTGCAGGGGCAAAGAAGCCAGATACATTATATACTAGTAGAAATGGCAGTTCCCTACACTCTCCCTCTGGTGAAATCTTTACGTCACGTCAAAGACATACAAAGTCATAGTATACAGTCAACATTACCAATGACAATATCAATATGGTTGCTTTTGCATTTACAGAGTCACAACAGGTTAATAGGTATACATGCCAGCAGGAGCGAAAATTGGTAACATATTGACCAAAGTGGACACTGCACCCACCCAAGCATGGTATAAATGAGGCTGAGTAGTAAATCTGGGGTCCCCCAAACTATCATATGTCAGCATAGGTGGAGGGTGTCTAATTCTCTCTCCTCTCCGTACCTCTCTCTGAGGTAAACTAGCATGTCCAGGCCCTAAACTAGGGTTGTCTGCCATGGGAGGGGATGGTGCTGGTGGCGTAGGAGAGCTAGATCCCTGCTCATCTGTAGACACAGATCTAGGTACGAATTCTGGAGTTTGAGGGTTCATAGGTCTCCCTGAAGGAGAAGATACTGGTGATCTAGGAACTTCAGGAGCCACAGTCCAATCACTCTCAGGAGTTTCAGGAAGGTCAGGTGGAATATCGGCTAAGGACTGTGGAGAATCGCAGGCCGAGCCATCATTGGAGATATCCATACCATCAATCTGAGGTACAGGCAACAAATGATTTCTATGCCAAGTCCTGATCCTCCCGTCCCGTCCTTTTATCTTGTAGACTGGTATTCCAGGCAACCGATCTACCACTGTAAAGAGTTCACTCCGCCATCGATCAGCCAGCTTATGTTTTGCAGATGCTCCCAAATTCCGTAGCAGAACATGGTCCCCAGGGTTCAATTCTCGGTATCTTACTCGAAGATCAAATCTCCTTTTATTTCCTTCATTCACTTTGGCCGCATTTTCCTCAGCCAGCTGATAAGCACTCTTAAGCGTTTCTTTTAAACGTGCCACGTATCGGTAATGATCTCGATGACTGATACCATCGGTAGAGACTCCCAACAAGATGTCAATAGGTAGCCTAGGCTCTCTTCCAAACATCAGAAAGTATGGTGAATATCCTGTGCTCTCGTGCCTTGTACTATTATAGGCATGCACCATAGCCTCCACTTTTCGACTCCAGGATCGCTTATCCTCAATTCGTAAGGTACCAAGCATATCAAGTAAAGTCCTGTTAAATCTTTCAGGAAGGGCATCTCCCTCTGGATGGTAAGGCGTCGTCCGACTTTTGCGGATGTTCAACAACTGAAGTAACTCTTTGATCAGGTTACTCTCAAAATCCCGGCCTTGATCAGAATGCAACCGGTGTGGTAAGCCATAATGGATAAAATACTTTTCCCAAAGCACTCTTGCAACAGTGACTGCTTTTTGATCCTTAGTCGGAAAGGCTTGAGCATATCGTGTGAAGTGATCAGTCACCACCAATACATTTCCAAATCCTCTGGAGTCGTTGTCAATACAAAGGAAGTCTATGCAGACAAGATCCATGGGGCCCGAACTCTTCAAGTGTCCCATGAAGGCCGCTCGAACCGGGACAGTCTTCCTCTGCAAACATCTGCGACAGCACCTACACAGACGAGTCACGGTATCTCTCATTTTGGGCCAGTAGAATCGGTCTTGTATTAGGCCATAAGTCTTCTCAGGTCCCAAATGACCATGATAATCATGCAGACTTCGGAAAATCATCTTCTGAAAGCAGCTTGGAATAACTAGTTGGCGCCTTCCAGGGTGATCATGATACAGCACCACACGATAAAGTAGGCCATTGTCTATTTCAAACTTCTCCCAATCTCGTAGAAGTTGACTGCATTCAGAGGGTAGGGATGTCTTTAACATTTCTCTGTCTTGAGAACTCACTGCTTGATAAAGAGGTCCAATTAAAGGATCAGTCTTTTGACTCCAGATCATTCGCTTTGAAGATATAGAACAACTCTCAAAGGATCCTAAAGCGGCAGGGTAGGCAAACATGTCTGGTACAGCTTCGGGACCTCCCCCAATAGAGTCAATAAGCCGAGTTTCAGAAAAGGCTACTCGGTCTTCAACTACAGCAGCCATGGCACACAAAGCTCCTACTCCAGGACTTGGCACTTCTTCCCATTCATCCACTACTTCCGGACTAGGTAATCCAGGCCGTCTTGATAGAGCATCTGCCCCAATGTTCTTAGGCCCCGATTTATACTTGAGTGTGAATTGGTAGTTGGATAAAGCTGCCAACCAGCGATGTCCTGTAGCATCGAGCTTAGCGGTTGACAAAACGTATGTCAGTGGATTGTTGTCTGTTCTTACTTCAAACGTGGCTCCGTATAAATAGTCATGTAATTTATCAACAATGGCCCACTTGAGCGCCAAAAACTCCAATTTATGTACTGGATAATTTTTCTCGCTGGGAGAAAGACTTCGACTTATGAAAGCTATGGGCCGTAACCCGGCCGGGTATTCTTGGTGCAGCACGCCACCTAATCCTTCAAAGCTGGCATCTACATGTAGCACATATGGCTTCTGTGCATCAGCATAAGCCAGAACGGGAGCTTCTGTCAATTTCTTCTTCAACAACTTAAATGCTTCTTCACAATCCGCAGTCCACCTATCGCCAAAAAGGCTTTTGGAAGACCCTTTCTTCTTTCCCGGATCTCCTGCATCACTCTTCAACAGGTCGAGGAGGGCTCGAGCAATTTTTGAATATCCTTCCACAAATCGTCGATAGAATCCACAAAACCCCAAGAAAGATTGCAACTCCGTAATATTTTGCGGTCGGGGCCAATTCACCACAGCTTCAATCTTACCAGGATCGGTAGCAACTCCTTCAGCAGAAACAATATGACCTACATAAGTGACCGAAGATCTACAAAATTTGCATTTGTCAGCCGACAACTTCAGCCCCTCTTCTTTTAAGCGATGGAGTACTCTCATGAGTCGTTCTTCATGTTCTTCCAGCGTCTTTCCAAACACAATAATGTCATCAAGATATACAAGGCATTCCCGGGGCACTAAATCACCTAACACTCTTTCCATCAACCTTTGGAACGTTGCTGGCGCACCTTTTGTACCTTGCGGCATACGAGTGAACTGAAAGAAACCCAAGGGGCATATGAAGGCTGTCTTTTCCTGATCCTCAGGTGCCATTGGGACTTGATAGTATCCCGATCTTAGGTCCAGCACTGTGAACCAACAGTTTCCATTCAGAGCTTCCAGAGCTTCTTCAATTCTCGGCAGTGTATACTGATCAGGTAAGGTTCTCCGGTTCAGAGTTCTGTAATCCACACATAGGCGAATTGCTCCAGATTTTTTTCTTACCACCACAATAGGTGAGGCATAGGGGCTCTTACTGTCCACAATGATCCCCTGACCTTTCATTTGCTGTAGAGTCTGTCTTAACTCATCAACATCCTTTGGAGCAACTCTCCGTGGTCGCTCCCGGAAGGGAGTAGAATCGGTCAATCGGAAAGTGTGTTGAGCACTTTTAGCACAACCTACATCCATATCATCCATGGAGAACACTTCCGATAATTCAGACAACTTCTGTGTCAGTCGCTGATTCCAGGCCTCTGGTAAATGTGGATCACTCAAGTCAAGATTGAGATTAGGGATTGCATCTCGGATTTGAATCCTGCACACTTCAGCGTATGGATTTACTCCAAGCACAGGGTAGCAGTGGGCCACATTCTGGTATGGTCCAATTACAATCGGATGCGGTGAACAGTTCCTCACTGTCACACAGGTAGATAACTCCACTTTATTTCTCCAGTCCTTTCTCTCTGGGATCACCATCCAGCCATTCTGGTTAATCATTTCTTCAGGGGTTTCCATAAGGACATAACTCCCCCCTTCAAGCAAATCGGGAGCAATGCTGGAGGCTACTCTCAGAACTCTCTCCCCGCCGGCAGGAACTTCCACGGTTCTCTCACCGATATGATATACCATTCCATGTCGATAGCCAGTAGACAGGGCATCACAGAGTTCTCTAAGATCAGAAGATATATTCACCGGCTGAGCTGCAGGGTTCCAATCTCTTCCAAGAAACTTCTGAAAAGCATAATGCACTGCGGGACAATTAGTGCCAAGTATCACAGGAGCTGCACAAGAATCCCCTGTATCAGGACAGACAAGAGCCGTAATCTTCATGGGAGCGACACTCTGATCTTCTAATTCAGGGACAGCTATAACTACTTGTAGGCTGCCATCTACAGGATATGATCCTGAATTAAGCCCCCACAATTTCATTTGTCCTGTAGACTGAAGAGGTATATCCCTCAGATACTTTTGGTAGAACGAGCGATAAATCAGGGTCACTTGAGATCCTGTATCAAACAGGGCAGGAGCGGCATGACCATTGACAGTGACTTTGACAACGGACCTGGAGCCCGCGATAGCGCCTCTGGTATTTACTCGGCCCGCCTTCCTTTGGTGTCTTTGATTCTGAATAGAGAAGACAGCACTGTGTCCCAATCCCTCACTGTCCTCCGTACACTGTCTGGCAGTATGGCCCGTCTGACCACATTTATAACAGGTTCTAGCATCCTTCCTCCGTTGAGTGGCAGTGGGTGGAGTGGCGGACTGTCTAAGTTCTGACCGCTCCGCTGGTTTGTCCTTGTTTGAATTAGGAACAACATCTTCTTTAGAGATGCTTTTCGCTTTCTTAGGGGTACTAAAACTAATGTCAGCTTCTTGTTTCTTCACTAACTTCATTAAGTCAGGAAATGGAAGGACTCTATCAGATAGTAAGACCTTGAGTACTTGAGCAAGAGGATGATGAGGTTGTAACCCTCTCACCAACTGACTGGTTCTCATAGCGTCTACCTCTGAAGTAGATATAGCTGCGTGGTACACCAGACGTGAAAGAAGTAGCTGTAAACGGTTAATAAAAGTAGAGACATTGTCCCCTTCTTTTTGACGAACCATTCGGTAATCAGCAACCATCTGGGCAAGGTCATAGTATGGCTCAAAGTGATCAGACAGTACTTGTATATAGTCCAATGCACTCACTCCTTCATGAGAGTCTCTGTACAAGCGGATCAATTCTGCAGCAGGAGACCGCAAACTTTCACTGATACGCTGCCGCTTGCCTTCTTCAGAGCAAGACCATTCCTTCAGGCATTGGAGAGTATGTTCTTTCCATATCTCAAAGTTTTCCTCCCCTTGTGGTACTGGGACATTACCAGAGAATACTTTTAGTTTCTTGTAGTGAGTGGCCTGCAGGCCCTGAGCTAACATTTCAGTCAGCCTGGCTAAAGTGCTAATAGCACTGTCACTAGAGGAACTGCTAGCGACGGCCATACTGGGGGGGTAACTGGCTGAGCGGGGTTCTTCCTTTACCTGAACCAGGGGAGGAACAGGAGGTCGGTAATCCCATGTAGTAGCTAGTGGGAGGTTCCCATCTGAGCTATATCGCTTCTCCATATCAATGACTATTCCCACTTCTAAATCTCAGCAGTGCCTCCAAATGTAGCCCTATTTGGGGGGGGGGTATGAGTATTATCCCTCCCGCAACAGACTCTGGCGCTGACCTGTGTGTATAATGGGACCTGAAGCCTTCGCTGAAGGGAAGAGTGGGAACATATATGAAATATATCAGTGCCTCCACCCAGGATAGAGCCTCTGTATTACAGGGAGGATCTCTTCCTGGGACTTACCCATGAAGTACAGTTAGTAGCCTTAACAAGGATTACTGTACTAATCTCACAGTCTGAAGAATACATACAGATACCACATAAGGTTATAACAGTAGCTTTATAAGAATCAACAGGGTAATAATACATACATACAATATACTCAGAACACAGCAATACTACAACAACCAGCAAGTCCTCAACCGTCTTAGGTTATATACCCGGGTATATATATAGATATATAGCAAGAGTCCAGTGCACAATACCTCCAGGCAACAGAAGAGATGCAGGGGCCCCTGTGGATGACTGTGGATCCTCGGATTCTTCCAGGAGATGACAGACAGCCGATCAGGAGATGATGATGATGATGGTGAGATTCTTCACAGGCAGCAAACAGGGCGACGGTGACGGCAGTAGATGCAGGCCTGACTACCCTAACACTGAGTCCTTAACCTGCCAGCTAAACTACTAGTGCCACCGGGCCTCTAACTAGCTAGTTGGCCTTCGGAAGCCTAACCTATCACTGCCCTGAACTGTATATATA
>CAMRHE010001942.1:0-18663 GCA_947044405.1 Leptodactylus fallax | reverse complement strand
CTCATATATATCTATCTATCTATCTCATATCTATCTATCTATCTATCTCATATCTATCTATCTATCTCATATCTATCTATCTCATATCTATCTATCTCATATCTATCTATCTCTATCTCATATCTATCTATCTCATATCTATCTATCTATCTATCTATCTCATATCTATCTATCTATCTATCTCATATCTATCTATCTCATATCTATCTATCTATCTATCTATCTATATCTCATATATATCTATCTCATATCTATCTATCTATCTATCTCATATCTATCTATCTATCTATCTATCTATCTATCTATCTATGTATCTATCTCATATATATCTATCTATCTCATATCTATCTCATATCTATCTATGTATCTATCTCATATCTATCTATCTATCTATCTCATATCTATCTATGTATCTCATATCTATCTATCTCATATCTATCTATCTATCTATCTTTCTATCTATCTATCTCATATCTATCTATCTATCTATCTATCTATCTATCTATCTATCTCATATCTATCTATCTATCTATCTATCTATCTGTCTCTCTATATCTATCTTACTCCTTATATGTCTCATTATCTATCTCTTCTAAATATCATTGTATATAAATCTGTGCTGACTTTATAGCACATAGAAGGTCTGACTACTTACAGATGATGAGGAGGGAGAACCTGCGCTCTCATGATGCATCTGCTCCCACTTGCACAATAAATAATTTCACTTCTTTAGTGTTAAGCAGATTCTAGTTTCCTGTCTCTCCGCTCTGGTGAATATATTACCATAGTCTACGGATAGGTCTAACCTGGGGCTGTCCCTGTGCATGGTCACAGTCACCAGACTCGATACAAGAGGAATTACTGAAATTCCTTATTCATTCACCGCACCACTCATATAAAGATAACATCAGCATATCTTGGTGACAAACACAATGGGAACTGAACTGGTAGCATTAATAAATAACCACACATTATCTTCTATGTTATCTATGGAGAATTATTAAAGGGGAAGTAAACCTCAAAGAAAAGATTCCAGTATTTCGTAACTGTACAATGTATAATATTCCACTGTATGTAAAATACAATAGCCAGCAATACATGGTATTCACAAAAGACAATTGTTTCATGAGAACTGGAGGGCAGGGCCTGGGGATCATCTCTGGTGGCAAGTTAAGTCAACATTTGGTAGTCCCACCAAAGTATTGGCCCAACTGGTAACTGGCTCTCTAACGCCACCTATAGGTATCTATTCCTTAAGTCAATGTCCGACTCAATAAAGGTGTCTTTGAGGTTTCAAACATTTACTTCCAGGGTGGCCAGAGTAGAGAGACAGTAGTCTTCCTTCTAGATGCCAGCTCCTTTGCATCATTTTCCTTAACCACTTTATAACGGAGCCATTTTCCCTGGTTCATGACTGGACATATTTTTAAAAATTTTTTGTACAGTTTTTGAGTCTCTTACAATTTTTTATTCGGGTTATTAGAGTAATATTGTATCTTTTCTCAGTGATGCATAGGGTTTATTTATATGTCATTTTTCTTTTTGTATGTTTTTCTTTTTTGTGTGTGTGGTCGGACCCTCACCGATTTGCTCATAAACCATGTAGGAAGAAGATAGGGAGGTTTATCTTGGATTATTTGTAATACATTGATATTGTCTAACCTGTGATGGTATGCTGCTGGTGGCGCCCTCTAATTCGAAGCTGGTGCCTGCACAAGAAGATCAGGAGAGCAGCAGCAAGTAGGAGCAGGAAGGCAAGGACCAGAATCCAATGAAGCTCTAAAGTATTTCCATTGACTTGTGCATGAGGACGCTCTAAAAAAAAAAGCCAGAATTATCAAAACCACTCTATACGTTTTTGGTGACCACTTACCGATGTTCTAATATGCATCTCCTATTGGTACGGCCAACACTTATTTGGGGTGCTCCAAAGATCGATGAAAATAGCCCAGCAAATCAGACACTTTATGATCTTGAGAAAATATGGTAAAGTTATTCAGGGTATAAGCCTACAAAATCCACCTTTGACCTGTGGTCCTATAGGTGAAAGTGTGAACTGATGGGCTTTTTTCCCAAAAGATTATTCACTTAGGCCCAAGCCTCTTCTGTAAACCTCTCCATGATGTTCAAAGACTCATGTGCTTCACAGAAGATTGGGAATATTTGCTAAATAAGGACTTAGATCATGTTGTCTTTGGCCCATGTCTTCGAGGAGCACTAACCACTAAAGTGTTATAAGGGGAGCATTTGATAACTACAGGTTTCTGGAGGTTCTCCAGACTAGAGATACAGTATGACATAAAATGGAGGACAAGGATTTTTGTCACTTCCTGTAAAAACTTACAGGAAACTTGTGAAAAAACAGACTATAGGATTAAAGTCATCTCTATAGATTCTAGAACTACCTTTGAGCTGTCTAGTACACACCTCGGAGATATACCGCGAGAGTTCAGCTGCCATTATAATTAGATTTATAGGAAGCTCTGAAGAGCTGAGCATATTATTATCACCTTTCAGGTCCACTACCATTTCATGCTATTAATACATGTGCTTAGATCTACGGGAAGACAGAGTCAGAGATATGCCAAAAAGAGAAGTGAAGAAGAAGTTGACAGCAGTTGCTCGGACACTGCAGGAGTTGATAACAGTTGCTCGAGTACAGCAAAAGTTTAGAGAAGTTTCTCGATGGTCTAGTAGAACACTCAACAACCTTCTCCAGCATGAGGAGAAGATTTCTGGCTCACACAGGGGTCATACTCAGCTCACGTTGGTCTTGCTTTTCCAGGCACATGCTAAAGTTCACTCCACTAGGAGTTGGGTAAAGCCTGCACTGATGGGTGGGCCCAGTGGCCAGACCATGGCGAATGGCTCAAAAGGCATGAGATAACCTACAGTCATGGCCAAAAGTTTTGAGAATGACACAAATATTATATTTTCACACGATCTGCTGCCCTCTGGTTTTTATGTGTGTTTGTCAGATGTTTTTATCACATACAGAAATAGAATTGCATTCATATTATGAGTAACAGAAGCTTATATTGAAAGTTAGAATGAGTTAATGCAGCAAGTCAATATTTGCAGTGTTGACCCTTCTTCTTCAGGACCTCTGCAATTCTCCCTGGCATGCTCTCAATCAACTTCTGGACCAAATCCTGACTGATAGCAGTCCATTCTTGCAGATTCAATGCTTTAATTTTGTCTGAATTTGTTGGTTTTTGTTTGTCCACCCGTCTCTTGATGATTGACCACAAGTTCTCAATGGGATTAAGATTTGGGAAGTTTCCAGGCCATGGACCCAAAATCTCTATGTTTTGTTCCCTGAGCCATTTAGTTATCACCTTTGCTTTATGGCAAGGTGCTCCATCATGCTGGAAAAGGCATTGTTGAGCGCCAAACTGCTCTTGGACGGTTGGGAGAAGTTGCTCTTGGAGGACATTCTGGTACCATTCTTTATTCATGGCTGTGTTTTTAGGCAAGACTGTGAGAGAGCCGATTCCCTTGTCTGAGAAGAAACCCCACACATGAATGGTTTCAGGATGCTTTACAGTTGGCATGAGACAAGACTGGTGGTAGCGCTCACTGGTGGTAGCTCTTCTTCTCCGAATAAGCTGCTTCTCTAATTTGTGTAATTAACAGCACCTGTTACTTACCTGTGGCACATAACAGGTGGTGGCAATAACTAAATCACACTTGCAGCCAGTTGAAATGGATTAAAGTTGACTCAACCTCTGTCCTGTGTCCTTGTGTGTACCACATTGAGCATGGAGAAAAGAAAGAAGACCAAAGAACTGTCTGTGAGGAAGCATGAGCAATCTCAAGGCTACAAGTCCATCTCCAAAGACCTGAATGCTCCTGTGTCTACCGTGCGCAGTGTCATCAAGAAGTTTAAAGCCCATGGCACTGTGGCTAACCTCCCTAGATGTGGACGGAAAAGAAAAATTGACGAGAGATTTCAACGAAAGATTGTGCGGATGGTGGCTAAAGAACCTCGACTAACATCCAAACAAGTTCTAGCTGCCCTGCAGTCCGAGGGTACAACAGTGTCAACCCGTACTATCCGTCGGCGTCTGAATGAAAAGGGACTCTATGGTAGGATACCCAGGAAGACCCCACTTCTGACCCAGAGACATAAAAAAGCCAAAACTTACCTGAGAAAGCCAAAAACTTTTTGGAAGAATGTTCTCTGGTCAGATGAGACAAAAGTAGAGCTTTTGGGAAAAGGCATCAACATAGAGTTTACAGGAAAAAAAAGAGGCCTTCAAAGAAAAGAACACGGTCCCTACAGTCAAACATGGCCCAACAGCTGTGTCTCCTTTCTGTCTCTCACACCCACCCCCTCCCCCTCCCTCCTCTTCACCACCAAAGGCTGGCCGGGCAACTTCACCCTTCCCCCAACACACTAATTTTTTCTCTCCTGCCCCCGCCGCCGCCCCCGGCTTCCCCCCTCCTCCTCCACCTGCCTTTGGGGGGGCCGGCGCGGGCCCCCGCCGCTGTTGGAGGGCCCCCCCCACCCCCTACACCACAACCCCCCCCCCGCCCGGCGCCTTTTTTTTTCTCCCCCCCCCCCCCCCCCCCCCCCAGAAGAGGGAAAAAAAATGGGTGTTTGTCTCTTTAAGACTGTTTACAATTGCGTTGCCTGCATCCAAAGTGCCATATGTGGGGAAGGTAGCTCGGTAGCAGAAATGGTGCGGACCCAACCAGTCAGAGACAGTGACACAAAAAGTCTAGTGCAAATAGGTTTATTTAAAAAACAGCAAAATAAATAAACCTTCAGTTCAGGTACAAAATAAGAAAAATAAAATACAGCCTTAACTTCAGACAAAACGTCAAAAAGAAACCCTGCTCGTCAGAGCACTAACTAAACAATATAAAGCTAACTATACGCAGGGGCCCCCGGGATCCGGAGTCAGGACCGGCCATTTCGATAACAGAAAGGGACCCAGCGTCATGTGTCGCAGGGCCCCTTTCCTAGGTGAGTAAAAATAACAAACATTTTTACTCACCTGTCCTTGCATCCGACGTCATTTTCTGGTGTTCCGGTCACGTTGGGCGTGCCTCAAGCAACTGCTGAGGCCCATTCACAGGCTGCAGCGGTGACATCCACAATGCGTGACATCAGCCGCAGAGAAGAGGAAGCCGGCGGGGATAGCGGAGCAGCGTGAGGAGGCCCAGGAGAGGTAAGGCAAGGTAAGTATAACTGTTTGTTATTTTCCCTTACCTCCCCTGGGCCTTTGATACTCTGGGGTCTGAAGAGACCCCAGAGTATAATATAATTCTAGCACTAAGGGAGTCTGTAGGGCCACTGTGGAGCATTATACTTGGGAGGGGACCCTCTGGATAGCATATTATACTGTGTGGGGCCCCTGTGGAGCATTATACTGGAGGGGCCACGTTACCACCACTGGTACCGGTGATGAGGGGGCTGCACAAATGTTGGTGGTGATTGTTCCCCCGGGGCGCTTCCCCTATACTGTGCCGACTGGTGGTGTTTGGGGCGCCCTGATGTTGTCGGTGCAGAGTCAGACACAGAAACGGTTGTAAAGTTGAACTTTTACTTCCATGGGTGTGGAGGCACAAATGCTTAAACAGTTTCTTCAATACAAAACAACGGGGTACGCCTGGTGACACAGCAAAGTCCTGGGGTGCAGGGTAGACTTGATGAAAGGTGTTCCTAGCCCTTATACTTCAGTGTTACAGCCCTGAGGTGCGTCTGGGCTCCTATTTGGCTCATAGGAGGATGCCCACCATGATACTAGTACATAATATTCCCCACTCACGTTATGTGGTCCTGATAGCTCAGAGTTTCGGGGTGCAATAGTCAGGGTGGCAGGATATTCCACAGGTCTGGCCTTGGCCCCTGGATCCTGTGATACTTGCTATGGAGCACGTGTTCCAGAATGTTCTCTCCACAGTCTCAGGCTGACAAGATAATGATGCTTGACTTCCTTCAGGGCGATGGCTAGGCAGACAGGGGACAGGATCTTCTGAATAGCTGGAGTATGTCAGCTCTCCAACCTTCCTGGGCCTGTCTAGGACTTGAGATTCCTGCACTAAACTCACTGCTTTCTTCACAGGACATCACACTTATCTCCTCACCTCCTCCTCCTAACACTCCACACTTCTAACTCCTCACACGCAGGACCTTCCTGCAGGGGTGTTACCATGGGGACCCAGTGATCAGCTGACTCCTCCCCTTTTCCCAGGCGATGTCCTCCCATTGGACATTTGGTTACTATTCAATCCTATGGGAGGTGTAATGCATGTGTGAGGCTCACTAGGTGGCGCTGTGTTGTGTGAGACTCAGGACCCCCTGCTATGTCACACAGGCTATGAAGCAACAGGAAATAATACAATGCACAGAGATCACCCTCAGCCCAGCCATAGCCAGCTCTGGGATGCCACACACATACATGTAGTGCTCAATGGCCTTGTCATTGCCCATACAGTACTGTGCATGAACTGGCCATGGAGTTATTGGGGCCTGCACAGTACTATAGGGACTGGCTATACTGGGAACATACTCAGTAGGCTATTAGTGATAATGGAGACTATTATTTATAAGGGTAACTATTATTTATGAGGGGACTATTATTTATAAGGGAGCAGTATTATTTTTACGGGGTGACTGTTACTGATAAGGGGGAATATTACTGATACAAGGCATTATTTATCATTTATAAGGGGAGCTGTTACTGATAAAGGTGTAATACTATTTATAAGCAGGGACTATTATTTATAAGGAGGCGCTATAATAACTGATGACTGGGTGCAAAAATCTATTAGGTGGTACAAAGGTGCTCAATTGAATTGTGTGAGGTAAATGGGGCTTGTTATTACTTTTTTGTTGGCAGAAAGGAGGCGTTATTATAGGGGTTACCACTGCAAGACGATGGTGTTGTTTGCATATCATCATTTGGGGCCCTGCTTTTAATTTTGCCCAGGGCCCCACTTTGTCTAAAACCGGCCCTGACTATACGTGTGGCTTATTGTCCGCCACATGAACAAACAAAATGGCACAGTTTGGTCTCACCAGATTCTCAATATCTCAGGACAGATCCAGGCGCCTCCTCTCACTCCCAGGATCTGCCCTGTAGTGTCGGTTCTGCAACCGTTTTTGGGCCAGTAACGAGCCCAGTACCCACAGCTGGTGCTGAGACCTATTCCAGACCCGCCCTGGACCACACATATATCAGAAACCTGGGGTTGATATAACGTGATTCCAGCCCTCTGCCTGTCACCTTCTTACAACTTGTATATAGGACTGTGTATATGATTGTTTATAGGACTGTACTGCTGACATGGCTGACATACTTACTGTTCCATCATCTCTTATACTTCATTAACCCCTTATGACTGGGGGTATTATGAGTCAGGATGCCAAGAGCACAGTATTACTATTTAAATAATTTTTATTAATATTTATCTCATCTTGTCCCTCATATTGATGCAACTTCTTCTGTGTAACATCTGGGGAGCCATGACTGGAAGTAACGGGCCACAGAGAAGATTCATCGGCTGCGTCTTGAGAAATTTGGGGCCACTGTTACATCTTCTGGTGGTGTAGGCACAGACATGGCGGGAGCTAGAGGCGTCCTTCTGCTGATGTATGCCAAGGGTGAAGAAGTAGCCTGTCAGCTGCTCAGGGACTTCTGTTCCATTAATGTGGGGGTCATGATGGGATCCCCTGTAGAATGGATCCTGCTTGTGGGCTTTTGGCAAGATGTTAGAGGTTGACCACATGGATCTCCCCAATATGCATCTATCCTGGTCCGCCTTAAGGCCATGCCCATATGATTGTGCTGTTGGCGATGCTTTTCTTCTATACCCCATGAGGATGGTATCACAGACCTGACAATGTTCTCATTCATCAGTGTTCATTCTAAAGCAGCAGAGGAAGACTCTGAAGAACCTGCAGGAGAGAAGACCAAGGTGAGATGGGAATTGTAGTGACAACTGTGACTGGTGAAGAGGGTCTAGACTGGTGGTAGGAGGGGGAGGTTACTGGGGTTATTACTTTGGGAAAATCT
Source organism: Leptodactylus fallax (assembly GCA_947044405.1). Lineage (NCBI taxonomy): Eukaryota > Metazoa > Chordata > Amphibia > Anura > Leptodactylidae > Leptodactylus > Leptodactylus fallax. The sequence continues at coordinate 10,636 of CAMRHE010001942.1, read as the reverse complement.
TGGGATAGATCCTAGAGATATGAGATGATTATGGGGTGTCCTGCTGCAGGGGCCCCCCTGAGTCTATCGGTATTACCGGAGGAAATATTTGGGAATATGAAGTGTTGACTGTAGGGGTGAAAATATCCTCTAAGGTGAGAGCAGATGCTGTAAATGTCTCTGTGGTATAGGTAATAGATGGGGATACTGATGGGGAACCCCTCTACCATTACCTCTGTATGGCCAGGAGTAAAGAGGTCATCCAAAGACTTGTATTTACCTGGAAGGTTGTCTGTGCTCTCTGATACTTCTGCTGTGGAAAGATAAGAATCCATTATTAATAAATTCACTGCATTGCCAAGAATAGGGTGAACCTAATAGCTGGGGCACTCCCAGACCTGAAGTAGTTCATTAAACCACCATTAGAGGGGACTAGACTGATCTACTATACCCTACAACAAGCGCTGTACAAATCCCTATGCAGAGAGCTCCCTCTAGTGGTGCCTGAAGAAAAACTGTCACTCACATGTTCCTGTGTTGAGGTCTCCTCAGGCATTTAGGTAACCACCACCTGCGTCTTGTCCTAAGGGAGAGATAAAAGTAAATAAGATCAGTTCCATGTGATGAGCGAAGGACGCCTCCCTGGATCGATTTATAAGGTCTATATATAGAGATTAACCTGAGGCAATTAGACTAAGATCAAAGCAGAAATTATGTGAACTAAGCTCTGAGACCAATGTATGGACACTGATGACATCACTACAACTATCTACAATGTCTGTATATAATCAGCATATCATATATAGACTCTGTACTCACCGACTTGTGCTCTCAGGAATGTTTTCCTCCTCCAGCTCTTCCACCATTTCCTCCAGATGTTCCACCACTTCCTCCTCCTCTTCCTCTTCTTCCAGTTGTTCCTCTATTTCTTCCTCCTCCTCTTCTTCCAGTTGTTCCTCTACTTCCTCCTCCTCCTCTTCCTCCAGATGTTCCTCTATTTCCACCTCCTCCTCATGTTCCTCTATTTCCTCCTCCTCCTCCTCTTCCTCCAGATGTTCCTCTATTTCCTCCTCCTACTCTTCTTCCAGTTGTTCCTCTATTTCCTCCTCCTCCTCTTCCTCCAGATGTTCCTCTATTTCCTACTCCTCCTCTTCCTCCAGATGTTCCTCTATTTCCTCCTCCTCCTCCTCTTCTTCCAGTTGTTCCTCTATTTCCTCCTCCTCCTCTTTCTCCAGATGTTCCTCTATTTCCTCCTCCTCCTCTTCCTCCAGATATTCCTCTATTTCCTCCTCCTCCTCCTCTTCTAGTTGTTCCTCTATTTCCTCCTCCTCCTCTTCCTCCAGATGTTCCTCTATTTCCTCCTCTTCTTCCAGTTGTTCCTCTATTTCCTCCTCCTCCTCCTCTTCTTCCAGTTGTTCCTCTATTTCCTCCTCCTCTTCCTCCACATATTCCTCTATTTCCTCCTCCTCCTCTTCTTGTAGTTGTTCCTCTATTTCCTCCTCCTCCTCCTCTTCTTCTAGTTGTTCCTCTATTTCCTCCTCCTCCTCTTCTTCCAGTTGTTCCTCTATTTCCTCCTCCTCCTCTTCCTCCAGATATTCGTCTATTTCCTCCTCCTCCTCTTCTTCCAGTTGTTCCTCTATTTCCTCCTCCTCCTCCTCTTCTTCCAGTTGTTCCTCTATTTCCTCCTCCTCCTCCTCCTCTTCTTCCAGTTGTTCCTCTATTTCCTCCTCCTCCTCTTCCCCAGATGTTCCTCTATTTCCTCCTCCTCCTCTTCCTCCAGATATTCCTCTATTTCCTCCTCCTCCTCTTCTTCTAGTTCTTCCTCTATTTCCTCCTCTTCCTCCTCCTCTTCTTCTAGTTGTTCCTCTATTTCCTCCCCCCTCCTCTTCTTCTAGTTGTTCCTCTATTTCCTCCTCCTCCTCTTCCTCCAGATATTCCTCTATTTCCTCCTCCTCCTCTTCTTCCAGTTGTTCCTCTATTTCCTCCTCCTCCTCCTCTTCCTCCAGTTGTTCCTCTATTTCCTCCTCCTCCTCTTCCTCCAGATATTCCTCTATTTCCTCCTCCTCCTCTTCTTCCAGTTGTTCCTCTATTTCCTCCTCCTCCTCTTCCCCCAGATGTTCCTCTATTTCCTCCTCCTCCTCTTCCTCCAGATATTCCTCTATTTCCTCCTCCTCCTCTTCTTCTAGTTCTTCCTCTATTTCCTCCTCTTCCTCCTCCTCTTCTTCTAGTTGTTCCTCTATTTCCTCCTCCTCCTCTTCTTCTAGTTGTTCCTCTATTTCCTCCTCCTCCTATTCCTCCAGATATTCCTCTATTTCCTCCTCCTCCTCTTCTTCCAGTTGTTCCTCTATTTCCTCCTCCTCCTCCTCTTCCTCCAGTTGTTCCTCTATTTCCTCCTCCTCCTCTTCCTCCAGATATTCCTCTATTTCCTCCTCCTCCTCTTCTTCCAGTTGTTCCTCTATTTCCTCCTCCTCCTCTTCTTCCAGTTGTTCCTCTATTTCCTCCTCCTCCTCTTCCCCCAGATGTTCCTCTATTTCCTCCTCCTCCTCTTCCTCCAGATATTCCTCTATTTCCTCCTCCTCCTCTTCTTCTAGTTGTTCCTCTATTTCCTCCTCCTCCTCTTCCTCTAGTTGTTCCTCTATTTCCTCCTCCTCCTCCTCTTTTTTTTTTCTTTTTTTTCTCTCTCTTCTTTTTTTTTTTTTTTTTTTTTTTTTTTCTTTTTTCTTTTTTGTTTTCCTTTTTTCCTCCTCCTCCTCCTTTTTCTTCTCCCCCCCCCCCTCCCTTTGTAATAAAAAACATAAATCTCTATTAGTAATCTGTATTTTATTTACACCCCTATTGGGGTCACAGATTATATGGAGATTGGGTGGGGTAGACTGTGGGGCAGTATTTCCATATTCTTCTCTATCAGAAAGTGAAAATGCAATAATCCCTTTTCTAATTGTCGGGGGCAAGTCCCCCCTGGGATGGATGTCACCGTAATCCTAATTAAATAAATAACCAGTTTCGAGTGCTCGGGAAACAAGACGTACACAGGTATCGTGTATGAACCGTTTCTACTTTATTACGTAGTTCAATACAGTTTTAAAAGCAAGCTCAATTACATAACAGTCATGTGATCAATATACATATATGGTCTTTCCAGTTCCGTTATCACACAAATTTGTTCATTTACCCATCACCCCAGATGTTTTCATTTTCACCTTATCTAAATGTCCTCCCAAGACTACTAGTTCTGCTGAAATCGGCAGAACTGTTGATATCTCCCCCAGACTCCAAGTCTGTCCTTATCAACTACACAGTCTTGTTTATAGAACATTCCACCCTCTTGTGCTTTCTGTATACTGTGATATAGAATATAGTGCAAGTTATGTTTTAACCCTTACAATTCCCCCATTTTAGGACTTTATTTTTAATCAGTATTCAATGAATACATTCACACTATCTGTGTGCCATCTGTGATGGATTCTCCATTGAAAATGTTAAAAATAATGATCCTACCTTACATACTGAGTATTGTCCCTCATGAGATTGCATAGCGAAGGAATACATTGGATACAACAACATCCTAATATCATAAAAATGATTACACAAAGGATTATACCTACGATTTGTCGGAGGTATCCCAAGTCAGGTAGGAAAGCTAACAGCCAGTCCCACCATCCTTGGTTGACATCTTGTTTAATATGTGTTACCATTTCCTGCAACTGTTTCAACTTATCATGCACATCTTCTGAATGGTCAGACAAATTAAAACAGCACATTCCCGCAAAAGTGTTGCACCCATAACCATGTTTAAGCAGTAAATAATCTATAGCCGCTCTATTCTGCAATATTGCTTTTTTATGTGATTGCAAATCTAATACAACATCTTTAATGATAGCGCTAGTAGTGTTTATATTCTTTACCATAAAGCAAGCAATACGTGATATTATCTTAGCATTATATACAGACAAACCTGGTACTCCTACCAGTGACACAGCTAGGCTTATGTATTCTGCTTTCGATAAGAGTTTCACATCATAATTACAATCCTCAGGCAGTGGGATAGTACTTCTTTTGTGTAATATATGTACATGCGATTTCTGTGAACTCTGTTCATATGGTGTGGGTATCATAGTCAATGCTAATCTAGACAAGGCACATATGCCTCCAGTTATATTGGCAGGTATATAGGTGTAGCTGCTATTACCACACACTAGAACCCACCCAGGTGGCAAGGGTACATGTAAATCTAGTGACGGGACAATAAGTGTCCTGTTACATTGCATCCTCTTCCCTTCCCTCAGGGTTTGACAATCGTTGTCAGTTCTATTGCAGATTTGTGGAAACTGCCCTTTATTCATTATAGGATTGCAATTAGGTATTGTTGTTTTATTACATGAAAATTTGAAACACAATTCTGCTCTTGCTACTGCCCCAGTGGATATCCTTATCATATTCTCCTGTAAATCTGCGTAGGCAGTGCAGTTCATACAAGCATAATAAGGACTTATCCAGTCTGCATGCACATAGAGATCAGCTTCCTGTAAAAGAGTATCATTTAACTGAAGTTTCAACAATTTAGTCCATACTGCAACAGAAGTCGGCACTGCAATCAAACAAGTTTCTAACACATTACTGGAATATGCATTTCTCAAACAAAATTCTGTCATGTTTAATACTCGGGCCAAATATAACCACATATTCTCTTTTGTTCTCCATATGTGTTCCTCCAGCTCCCTTACTCCCCGATTTGGGCTGTCTTTTTTCCTGTAAAGTTCAAACCAGGTCCATATTATTAAAAGGCATCCAGCAAACATCAGCAAGTGTCGTGTTTTCATTTTGATGGTGCTTCAACTTTCTTGCAATGTGAAGCGTGTATCCAGGTGGGTTTTCCCTCCAATTTTACTGAAGTGGCAGTTGTCAGCAGTACTTGGAAGGGACCGTCATACCTGGGTTCAAGAGACTTCCTAGTGTGTCTTTTCACGACCACCCAATCAACAGGCTGCAAGCTATGCGTTCCTGAAAAATCAGAAGGGTCTGGAATAGAAGAGAACACTTGTTTATGTGTTTCTCTCAATTTCTGGCACAAACTCTGCACATAGCTAGAAATACTGTCATAGTTAAGCTGTAACGTCTGAGGGAAGTATAACCCTGTTTTGGGTGCACTTCCAAACAATATTTCAAATGGTGACAACCCTGTCCTCCTGTTAGGGGTGGTTCTTACTGAGTAAAGGGCTAAAGATAGACACTCAGGCCAGGGCTTCCCTGTCTCTGATATCGTTTTTTGGATCTTTAATTTGAGTGTGCCATTCAACCTCTCCACTTTGCCTGAACTCTGAGGATGGTAGGGTGTGTGGAAAGCTTGCTCAATCCCTAGTGCAGACATTATTTCTTTCATTATCTCACCTGTGAAATGCGTACCTCTGTCAGACTCAATCACCTTGGGCACTCCAAACCTGCACACAAGCTCAGACATCAGTTTCTTGGCAGTTGCTTGTGCGGTTGCTTTGCTCACAGGGTAGGCCTCAGGCCATCCTGAAAACAGATCCACACAGACCAATACATACTCGTATGTTCCAGACTTAGGCAACTGTATGTAATCTATCTGTATCCTCTGAAATGGGTACAGGGATTTTGGTGTACACTTGGTGGGTGTTTTAACTACCTGTCCTGGGTTGTGTAGAGCACATATGTGACATGCTTTTACGTGGTTACTAGCAGCTCTTCCAAAACCTGGGGCAAACCATAATTTACCCACTAATGACTCCATGGCATTTCGAGAGGCATGCACCTTACCGTGGGCCAAGCCAGCCATCTGGGGGTAGACTGCTGCGGGCAGACATAATCGATCCCCCATTTTCCACATACCATCACCTTCTGTAGCACCTGCTTTCTTCCATCTTTCAGTTTCCACACTGGTAACCTTTGAGTACAGCCCTTTTGGGTCTGCTAGGTCAATGTCCATTTTTCTCACCTGGTTGGGACCCCTTCTGGCCAGTAGTGCTGCTGCCTTGGCTGCTATATCAGCTCTCTCATTTCCACAGCTTTCAGGGTCCCTTCCTTTTGCGTGAGCTCTGACTTTCACAATTGCCAGCTGCTTTGGGAGCAGTATGGCCTCCATCAGTCGACTTACCACATCTCCATTCTTAATTGGCTTGCCCTGGGCCGTTAGGAAGTTCCTTGCCCTCCATATTGGACCATAATCATGTGCAATGCCAAAAGCATACCTGGAGTCAGTGTATATGTTAGCTGTTCTACCTTTGGCTATCTTACAAGCCTCCATAAGGGCTTTAAGCTCAGCTTCTTGGGCTGACATGTGTGGTGGAAAAGCTTCCTGGACTATGATGTCATGTTCAGTGACTACAGCATACCCTGTAACAAATTTGCCTTCATCTGTCAGATACCTTGAGCCGTCCACAAACATCTCATAATCAGGATTTTGTAACGGCACATCCGTGACGTGGTCAAATCCCACTGTTTCCTGTGACATAAGAGCCACACAATCATGCTCATGCTGGCTGTCAAACAGTTCTTCTTCAGAGAGGGAATTTAAAAATAACTCATCCTCCACTCCCCCTTTTGAATCATGAACTCCTACAGGAAGAAGAGTTGCAGGATTCAAAGTTAAACAGCGTTGAAAAGAGATGTTTGAGGAGGACTGCAGAGCAAATTCCATTTTGCACTGCCGTGCCAAAGAAAGGTGACGTCTGTCCACCTGTGTGAGGATAGCATGGATGTCATGAGTGTGTCATGGTGTATACACAACCAATAAATGATCTAGGACAATGTCTGAGCTTTTGTCAAGCAATGCTTGTACCGAGAGGACAACACGCACACAGGGAGGGGGTCCCCCTGGCTTACAGCATCTAACCTTGAGCTGTAATAGGCCACGGGGCGTTTCTTATCCCCGTGTTGTGTGAGAACTGCAGTTGCGTGTCCCATCATCTCAGTCACGTAGAGCTGAAAAGGTTTCTCATAGTCAGGTAGGCCTAGGGCCGGAGCACTGACTATCTGCAACTTCAGTTGGTAAAACGCATCCATGGCCTCAGATGTGAGGCTGAATGGTTTTGAGGAGAGGCTATCGTACAGAGGTTGCATGGTCAGAGATGCAGATCTGATCCATGGCCTACAGTAGGATACCAATCCCAAGAAGGTACGTAGCTGAGCATGAGAGGTCGGCACCTGCATGTCTCTCACCACCTTGGTCCTCTCATCTGACAGGTGCTTGGTACCCTGGCCGAGACAGTGTCCCAGGAACACCACTTTTTGTTTGCAAAATTGCAACTTGTCCTTGTTGGCCTTGCAGCCGTTCTGGTAGAGGAAACACAACAGGCTGATGGTCGCCGCTTCACAGGTTGGTTTGTCTGGAGCACAAAGAAGAAGATCGTCAACATATTGTAACAGAACAACATCATCATGTGGAAAATGCCAAGTACTCATAATAAGTGTGAGACACCTTGTGAATTGGTTAGGACTGTTTTGCGCCCCTTGTGGTAGTACTGTCCAAGTGTACTGTTTACCCCTGAATGTAAATGAAAACAAATACTGGCAATCGGGGTGTAAAGGCACAGAAAAATATGCATTGCAAAGATCTATACAACTGTACCAGGTGGTACCTGTGGGGACAGCTGACAGCAGGGTGTGTGGGTTAGGTACCACTGGGGTTTCAAGTAGTGTTACTTTATTCAATTCCCTAAGATCATGAACCATACGGTAGGTGTCTGGTTCTCCCTTTTTGCCCTTTTTCTTCACTGAGAAAAGAGGAGTGTTTGCTACAGAAGTGCATTCCTTTAATGCCTCTGCTTTCACTAATTCCACTATTGTTACTGCTATGGCATCCTCTTGGGCATGGGTCAGAGGATATTGTTTAATCCTGGGTGGCTGAGCACCAGGTTTCAGGGTTACCATAACAGGGGGTACATCCAATTTACCTAAGTCTGTTTTCCCAGTTGCCCATAATGCTGTTGGCACTTGGGGTAACAGTACATTTTCTTCTTCAGTGAGGACAAAAATACAGTTTGGTGTACTTAACTCGGCAGATAACAAACACAAAATCTCATGGTTAGTATGTGTGACTTTTACATATGCTTCTCCTGATGAATGCAACATGATGTTACAACCTAATACTCCCATCACATCTGTACCAAGAATGTTATCTGATGTGTCTGAGACTAAATACCTAGTGAGTATCCTGCAACCCTGAAATGAGGTTTCTACAGGATCAGTTTGATCTAAAGCATCCACCGTTTTAGTGAGAAGTCTTCCATAAACTTCCACTGATTCACCTTTCTCTCTTTTAACAGATACCTTACTTCAGGTGATAACAGGCAAGACAATAAATTCACATAACATAGTACAAGACATAATTTCATATGTTTGAGTATGTTCTTGAATATTTTACACATATATATTGTCATTGTACCTTACTTTCCATTTAACCTTAGGCTAACACTTTTATCAAAATATTTTCCCTTTGGGCATAAATAGTCATCATACACAGGCTGCGGACCCCGGAGGCCCAAAGCCAAGTTTCACTTTGTAATAATTGACATGTAACATTACTGGGTAACACAGTATCATGTTCAGCTTGTGATTTTCTGCGTGCGCATCATATCAGATACAACGTCCTTGGAGTTACTTGGCAGTCAATTAATGTTTTGGTTATTCCCTGCAGAACATCTGCAGAGCGCTACAACAGAATACAGGAATACAATTCAAGCAGATAGCAGTTAATACTGACACCAAAATTACATATTACTATTTTTGTACAATTTTCAAATATTTCCCAAACCCCACAGACTTTAGAATTTTCTTCACTGGATTCCAACCAAAAGTTGAACCCCTGTGGAACATCACAATATCCTAGTTTCTTCTTTTTAGGGGACATTTCCTGAAAGCGGATTTAATTTTACAAAAAGCATAAAAGTTGAATCCTGGCATTGATATAAACAGAATGAATATTACAAATACAGGTTGACATATATATATATATATATATATATATATATATATATATATATAAATACATAATCCAATAAACATCATACCGATGGTGGACAGTTTTTCTCTTTGCACTATATCAGATTCTCTGAGTATTTTGTTAAAGTAGGTAATATTTCATACAGAACTGGGAGATAAGATGGGTTATATTAAACAATAATACTGAGAAGGGTAATGTCTCCCTTCAAGCCTGATTCTCGGAGTGAGGTGGGGGTGATTCATTATTTCCTGAACTATCACCCCTTATCCTATTCTATTGCTTCCTTTCTTCCATATATGCCTCTTTGCAACTTTTTGTCCTGAATCAATCCCGCATGATCTAATCTCCACTGATCCCAAAATCTACTGTCTACCAACCCAGTTTTGTGTATTCCTGCTCTTTTTAGGATTTTCTTTACCTGTGCGGCTACTTCTTTCCCTTCCCCTATCTCTATTAGTTCACATGGGGTGTACCATATCTTAGATGGTCCCTTTCCCATCTTGGCTGGTAGCTAATCAGCCGATGAGTCTCTCACTCCTCTAGGGCAACCTTTGAGACAATAGAGGGTCACTTATGACTACTTAGTGAGAACTCCCAGACAGACTCTTCTGTCTTCTATGAACTACTATACTTGTGCAAGTTCAGGAGTAGTGCTCAGGGCAATGCCTCAATTGGCTTCCACAGGCTCAACTTTCTGCCTGTGTCCCCTTACCAAAACACTCCCAAATCACTACACGCACTTCTTCGCGCGGATTCTACTAAGTCCTTCGTGCTACTAGTCAGGTCCCATTCGACCTTGACCGTCCAGGCACGGCTGGAGGCTAGTTTTCCAAAACAAGGACTTTTCAATCACTCTGTGCTTCTCAGTTCGGAACCTTGTCCGCAACTCTAAACTCTAGGGGTTAAGAATAGAGAACTTTTCCCCATTCTTTGCAGCCTTATATATCTTATAACACAGGTAACATGCCTTCTCAGTAGACAGGTAAACAGGTAAGACAAAAAGCAAAGAAAACAATTTCCATATCATTTACAGGTGACATGTCCCTTTTAGGTTCTTCCGTACTATACAATTGGCATCAAGATGTCATATAAGCATGCAGCAGCTTACCTCACTCATCGATACAGAGAATAGACACACAGGAACCTCAGATATACTAATTGGCAAGATCAAAGGCTTACCTTCACAGTACTGTTTTTATCTATCTGAGGTCCTCTGGTCCCGTCCTCAAGTCGATCGGTGAGTGGGTCGGCACTCTATCGGCTGCACATCAGACGATCTCGAGGCCCCACGTCGTTGGGCGTCAGTTTCTGTCGGGGGCAAGTCCCCCCGGGATGGATGTCACCGTAATCCTAATTAAATAGATAACCAGTTTCGAGCGCTCGGGAAACAAGACGTACACAGTTATCGTGTATGAACCGTTTCTACTTTATTACGTAGTTCAATACAGTTTTAAAAGCAAGCTCAATTACATAACAGTCATGTGATCAATATACATATATGGTCTTTCCAGTTCCGTTATCACACAAATTTGTTCATTTACCCATCACCCCAGATGTTTTCATTTTCACCTTATCTTAATGTCCTCCCAAGACTACTAGTTCTGCTGAAATCGGCAGAACTGTTGATATCTCCCCCAGACTCCAAGTCTGTCCTTATCAACTACGCAGTCTTGTTTACAGAACATTCCACCCTCT
>CAMRHE010001941.1:0-18789 GCA_947044405.1 Leptodactylus fallax | reverse complement strand
GATACCAGCAGGTGGCGCTGTGTTTGGAGTAAAATCCTCGACAGCAGTCTGAACTATAGATTAGAGTTTATGTAAATGAAGTATAGAGGACTCGTGTCCTTCTACCCTCGGAGGTGTCTGTCCCGTATGGTCGCTGCAGTACGGTGACAATAGCTCGGTGACATCCCAGCCCAGATGAGTATGAGGAGCACCATATGTATCTCAGGCTGTATCTACAGAGAGGCAGAGGGGCCCAGTCTCCTGGAAGTAGGGCAGATCATTAGATACTCGTGCTCGGTCATGTGGGTTAATGAGATACAAGACATGGAAAGTTTAAGCATCATGTTATGGGTCAGGGATTTGCTCAGGGAGGATCAGGCTCTCAAATCTCTGCTTGGCAGCAGGAACGCACCGAGACCTAATTCCTCTTTTTCTTTCCCTCAGATTTTCCAAGTCTTTGGGCTTGAGTCTTAGTGTGCTATTATGTATGATTATTTTCAGTGAAATGATTACGGGACGTGGTAGATCGGCTCTCCAGTAACGTTCTCCCATTGTTGGTGGAGGTGTTACGTGACGACAAGTCATCTCCAATCATCTTCTGGACATGACATGCGTCGTCTAGTGGGATTTAGAAGCAATGGCTCTGTGGGCTAGTGGTGGGCAGGGCACACATATCCCTGCAGCTGTTACGGGGGCCAACAAGAGGGAGGGCGCCTTCAGATTGCGTCATGCCACCCCTACCGTTAAGGCTGGGGTTACTTCCTACTGGAGGTGAACGAAATAGGTCGTAACAAACCGGTTTTTTTTCACACTTTTTACTATCAGTATTAGAGATGGTGACGACGCTGCAAGTGGAATTCGATCCCGAATTTCTGGAAATATTCGATTCGCATCGAATCTGAATTTCCTCATGCTTCATGGTAACGATTCTCATTTAGTTCAAAATGGCTGCTCTACATGTTAGGGCAAGGAACTCTGGGAATGCGGGATCACCCACAATGCTATGCGTGCAGCCAATCAGAAGCCAGCCCTGTGATGTCACAGCCCTTTAACCCCTTCACGAGCACACACTGACATGTTTGACCGCTGCATCCAAGGTGTTAAATCCCCTGGATTGGTTATGGAGCAGGGTGTTATCTATAACTGATACCTAACACCCTGCTCCATAACCGATCCTGGGTTTTAACAACTTGGATGCCGCGGTCAAACATGACCGCGGGATTCCACCATATTGTCGCCCACCCGGCTCTCTGCAGCCAATAATATAGCTGTTTTTTGGTACGCGATTCGCCACGATTTAATGTGGATCGAATAGAATCATATCGCGAAATTGGCAAAGTTGCCAAATCGAATTTTTGAATACTTCGCTCATCTCTAATCAGTAGCCTGCCAATACTGCTAAGAAAAGGAAGGCTTGATCTTCTATTTGGGATGTGAAGGGAGCTTGCAGGACCTCCTATCAGTAGAGAAGACTTCATTTTTTCTTAATAACCTTTAAGAGAGTTTTTAAAATGGGTCCACCACCCTCTTACCTAAAGGGCACCAATTGTAAAAAATATGGGTTCATATATTTTTAATAAGCACAGGGTAGGCTCCCGCTGCAGGTGTCTGGTTGTAGACTTAGGCCTCAAGTGCACAGCTGCCTCCCAGAACTCTGGGCTCAACTTGCCTTTCCCTGGGTTGTTCTGTTCTTCACCCAACTGCCATGGAAACACACCCATATATCTTCTACACCTTTCATAGGCGTCTCAGAATTTGGTACACCCGCATCCCTACACGAATATGGTGGACTTACTATCTCTGCAAAGTCCTAACGCTCTTCTGCTCTTCTTAAATTGTCCTAAATCCCTCCATACATCTTGCCTTGATTTGTGCAATTTAAAGGCACCGTATTAGGGTTTGTTCAACAGCCAAATTTGCCACATTCCGCACTGAATTTGCCACCCATTGTTTTCAATGGGTGGCAAGCCTCAGAGCAGAAGCTGAAAAAAATAACCATCATGCTAAATCTTGGCACAGATTCCACAGAACCAGTTGCATGAGACAGTCAGCCCCATTCATTAGCAGGAGTATGGCTATGCACAATTAAGGGTGATGGCTGGGTATTTGTCAGGATTTAACTTAACATAAGCAAATAAGTGTTTTTATAGCACTCAGAAATCTGAGTAACTGACTACCCTGGGGTGTGAGAGCCCCTATGTACAAAAATATACCTACTATAATACTGCCTCCTATGTACAAAATATACCTACTATAATACTGCTCCTATGTACAAGAATATAACTACTATAATACTGCTCTTCTATGTACAAGAATATAACTACTATAATACTGCTCCTATGTACAAGAATATAACTACTATAATACTGCTCCTATGTACAAGAATATAACTACTATAATACTACTCCTATGTACAAGAATATAACTACTATAATACTGCTCCTATGTACAAGAATATAACTACTATAATACTGCCCCCTATGTACAAGAATATAACTACTATAATACTGCTCCTATGTACAAGAATATAACTACTATAATACTGCCCCTATGTACAAGAATATAACTACTATAATACTGCTCCTATGTACAAGAATATAACTACTATAATACTGCCCCCTATGTACAAGAATATAACTACTATAATACTGCTCCTATGTACAAGAATATAACTACTATAATACTGCCCCCTATGTACAAGAATATAACTACTATAATACTGCTCCTATGTACAAGAATATAACTACTATAATACTGCCCCTATGTACAAGAATATAACTACTATAATACTGCTCCTATGTACAAGAACATAACTACTATAATACTGCTCCTATGTACAAGAATACAACTACTATAATACTGCTCCTATGTACAAGAATATAACTACTATAATACTGCACCTATGTACAAGAATATAACTACTATAATACTGCTCCCTATGTACAAGAATATAACTACTATAATACTACCTCCTATGTACAAGAATATAACTACTATAATACTACCTCCTATGTACAAGAATATAACTACTATAATGCTACTCCTATGTACAAGAATATAACTACTATAATACTGCCTCCTATGTACAAGAATATAACTACTATAATACTGCCTCCTATGTACAAGAATATAACTACTATAATACTGCTCCTATGTACAAGAATATAACTACTATAATACTGCTCCTATGTACAAGAATATAACTACTATAATACTGCTCCTATGTACAAGAATATAACTACTATAATACTGCTCCTATGTACAAGAATATAACTACTATAATACTGCTCCTATGTACAAGAATATAACTACTATAATACTACCCCTATGTACAAGAATATAACTACTATAATACTGCTCCTATGTACAAGAATATAACTACTATAATACTACCTCCTATGTACAAGAATATAACTACTATAATACTGCTCCTATGTACAAGAATATAACTACTATAATACTGCCCCTATGTACAAGAATATATCTACTATAATACTGCTCCTATGTACAAGAATATAACTACTATAATACTACCTCCTATGTACAAGAATATAACTACTATAATACTATTCCTATGTACAAGAATATAACTACTATAATACTACTCCTATGTACAAGAATATAACTACTATAATACTGCCCCTATGTACAAGAATATAACTACTATAATACTACTCCTATGTACAAGAATATAACTACTATAATACTACTCCTATGTACAAGAATATAACTACTATAATACTGCTCCTATGTACAAGAATATAACTACTATAATACTGCTCCTATGTACAAGAATATAACTACTATAATACTGCTCCTATGTACAAGAATATAACTACTATAATACTGCTCCTATGTACAAGAATATAACTACTATAATACTGCTCCTATGTACAAGAATATAACTACTATAATACTGCTCCTATGTACAAGAATATAACTACTATAATACTACCTCCTATGTACAAGAATATAACTACTATAATACTACTCCTATGTACAAGAATATAACTACTATAATACTACCTCCTATGTACAAGAATATAACTACTATAATACTACCTCCTATGTACAAGAATATAACTACTATAATACTGCTCCTATGTACAAGAATATAACTACTATAATACTGCTCCTATGTACAAGAATATAACTACTATAATACTGCTCCTATGTACAAGAATATAACTACTATAATACTACTCCTATGTACAAGAATATAACTACTATAATACTGCTCCTATGTACAAGAATATAACTACTATAATACTACTCCTATGTACAAGAATATAACTACTATAATACTGCTCCTATGTACAAGAATATAACTACTATAATACTGCTCCTATGTACAAGAATATAACTACTATAATACTACTCCTATGTACAAGAATATAACTACTATAATACTGCTCCTATGTACAAGAATATAACTACTATAATACTGCTCCTATGTACAAGAATATAACTACTATAATACTGCTCCTATGTACAAGAATATAACTACTATAATACTGCTCCTATGTACAAGAATATAACTACTATAATACTGCTCCTATGTACAAGAATATAACTACTATAATACTGCTCCTATGTACAAGAATATAACTACTATAATACTACTCCTATGTACAAGAATATAACTACTATAATACTGCTCCTATGTACAAGAATATAACTACTATAATACTGCTCCTATGTACAAGAATATAACTACTATAATACTGCTCCTATGTACAAGAATATAACTACTATAATACTGCTCCTATGTACAAGAATATAACTACTATAATACTGCCCCCTATGTACAAGAATATAACTACTATAATACTGCTCCTATGTACAAGAATATAACTACTATAATACTGCTCCTATGTACAAGAATATAACTACTATAATACTGCTCCTATGTACAAGAATATAACTACTATAATACTGCTCCTATGTACAAGAATATAACTACTATAATACTGCTCCTATGTACAAGAATATAACTACTATAATACTACCTCCTATGTACAAGAATATAACTACTATAATACTGCTCCTATGTACAAGAATATAACTACTATAATACTACTCCTATGTACAAGAATATAACTACTATAATACTGCTCCTATGTACAAGAATATAACTACTATAATACTGCTCCTATGTACAAGAATATAACTACTATAATACTGCTCCTATGTACAAGAATATAACTACTATAATACTACCTATGTACAAGAATATAACTACTATAATACTGCTCCTATGTACAAGAATATAACTACTATAATACTGCTCCTATGTACAAGAATATAACTACTATAATACTGCCTCCTATGTACAAGAATATAACTACTATAATACTGCTCCTATGTACAAGAATATAACTACTATAATACTGCTCCTATGTACAAGAATATAACTACTATAATACTGCTCCTATGTACAAGAATATAACTACTATAATACTGCTCCTATGTACAAGAATATAACTACTATAATACTGCTCCTATGTACAAGAATATAACTACTATAATACTACTCCTATGTACAAGAATATAACTACTATAATACTGCTCCTATGTACAAGAATATAACTACTATAATACTGCTCCTATGTACAAGAATATAACTACTATAATACTGCTCCTATGTACAAGAATATAACTACTATAATACTGCTCCTATGTACAAGAATATAACTACTATAATACTGCTCCTATGTACAAGAATATAACTACTATAATACTGCCTCCTATGTACAAGAATATAACTACTATAATACTGCTCCTATGTACAAGAATATAACTACTATAATACTACCTCCTATGTACAAGAATATAACTACTATAATACTGCCCCCTATGTACAAGAATATAACTACTATAATACTGCTCCTATGTACAAGAATATAACTACTATAATACTGCTCCTATGTACAAGAATATAACTACTATAATACTACTCCTATGTACAAGAATATAACTACTATAATACTGCTCCTATGTACAAGAATATAACTACTATAATACTACTCCTATGTACAAGAATATAACTACTATAATACTGCTCCTATGTACAAGAATATAACTACTATAATACTGCTCCTATGTACAAGAATATAACTACTATAATACTGCTCCTATGTACAAGAATATAACTACTATAATACTACCTCCTATGTACAAGAATATAACTACTATAATACTGCTCCTATGTACAAGAATATAACTACTATAATACTGCTCCTATGTACAAGAATATAACTACTATAATACTACTCCTATGTACAAGAATATAACTACTATAATACTGCTCCTATGTACAAGAATATAACTACTATAATACTACTCCTATGTACAAGAATATAACTACTATAATACTACTCCTATGTACAAGAATATAACTACTATAATACTGCTCCTATGTACAAGAATATAACTACTATAATACTGCTCCTATGTACAAGAATATAACTACTATAATACTGCTCCTATGTACAAGAATATAACTACTATAATACTGCCTCCTATGTACAAGAATATAACTACTATAATACTACTCCTATGTACAAGAATATAACTACTATAATACTGCCCCTATGTACAAGAATATAACTACTATAATACTGCTCCTATGTACAAGAATATAACTACTATAATACTGCTCCTATGTACAAGAATATAACTACTATAATACTGCCTCCTATGTACAAGAATATAACTACTATAATACTGCTCCTATGTACAAGAATATAACTACTATAATACTGCTCCTATGTACAAGAATATAACTACTATAATACTACCTCCTATGTACAAGAATATAACTACTATAATACTGCCTCCTATGTACAAGAATATAACTACTATAATACTGCTCCTATGTACAAGAATATAACTACTATAATACTGCTCCTATGTACAAGAATATAACTACTATAATACTGCTCCTATGTACAAGAATATAACTACTATAATACTGCTCCTATGTACAAGAATATAACTACTATAATACTGCCCCTATGTACAAGAATATAACTACTATAATACTACCTCCTATGTACAAGAATATAACTACTATAATACTGCCTCCTATGTACAAGAATATAACTACTATAATACTGCTCCTATGTACAAGAATATAACTACTATAATACTACCTCCTATGTACAAGAATATAACTACTATAATACTGCTCCTATGTACAAGAATATAACTACTATAATACTGCTCCTATGTACAAGAATATAACTACTATAATACTGCTCCTATGTACAAGAATATAACTACTATAATACTGCCTCCTATGTACAAGAATATAACTACTATAATACTGCCTCCTATGTACAAGAATATAACTACTATAATACTGCCCCTATGTACAAGAATATAACTACTATAATACTGCTCCTATGTACAAGAATATAACTACTATAATACTACTCCTATGTACAAGAATATAACTACTATAATACTGCTCCTATGTACAAGAATATAACTACTATAATACTGCTCCTATGTACAAGAATATAACTACTATAATACTGCTCCTATGTACAAGAATATAACTACTATAATACTGCTCCTATGTACAAGAATATAACTACTATAATACTGCTCCTATGTACAAGAATATAACTACTATAATACTACTCCTATGTACAAGAATATAACTACTATAATACTGCTCCTATGTACAAGAATATAACTACTATAATACTGCTCCTATGTACAAGAATATAACTACTATAATACTGCCTCCTATGTACAAGAATATAACTACTATAATACTGCTCCTATGTACAAGAATATAACTACTATAATACTGCTCCTATGTACAAGAATATAACTACTATAATACTGCTCCTATGTACAAGAATATAACTACTATAATACTACTCCTATGTACAAGAATATAACTACTATAATACTACTCCTATGTACAAGAATATAACTACTATAATACTGCTCCTATGTACAAGAATATAACTACTATAATACTGCTCCTATGTACAAGAATATAACTACTATAATACTGCTCCTATGTACAAGAATATAACTACTATAATACTGCTCCTATGTACAAGAATATAACTACTATAATACTGCTCCTATGTACAAGAATATAACTACTATAATACTGCTCCTATGTACAAGAATATAACTACTATAATACTGCTCCTATGTACAAGAATATAACTACTATAATACTGCTCCTATGTACAAGAATATAACTACTATAATACTACTCCTATGTACAAGAATATAACTACTATAATACTGCTCCTATGTACAAGAATATAACTACTATAATACTGCTCCTATGTACAAGAATATAACTACTATAATACTGCCCCTATGTACAAGAATATAACTACTATAATACTGCTCCTATGTACAAGAATATAACTACTATAATACTGCTCCTATGTACAAGAATATAACTACTATAATACTGCCTCCTATGTACAAGAATATAACTACTATAATACTGCCCCTATGTACAAGAATATAACTACTATAATACTGCTCCTATGTACAAGAATATAACTACTATAATACTGCTCCTATGTACAAGAATATAACTACTATAATACTACTCCTATGTACAAGAATATAACTACTATAATACTGCTCCTATGTACAAGAATATAACTACTATAATACTATTCCTATGTACAAGAATATAACTACTATAATACTGCTCCTATGTACAAGAATATAACTACTATAATACTGCTCCTATGTACAAGAATATAACTACTATAATACTGCTCCTATGTACAAGAATATAACTACTATAATACTGCTCCTATGTACAAGAATATAACTACTATAATACTGCTCCTATGTACAAGAATATAACTACTATAATACTGCTCCTATGTACAAGAATATAACTACTATAATACTGCTCCTATGTACAAGAATATAACTACTATAATACTGCTCCTATGTACAAGAATATAACTACTATAATACTGCTCCTATGTACAAGAATATAACTACTATAATACTACCTCCTATGTACAAGAATATAACTACTATAATACTACTCCTATGTACAAGAATATAACTACTATAATACTGCTCCTATGTACAAGAATATAACTACTATAATACTGCTCCTATGTACAAGAATATAACTACTATAATACTGCCTCCTATGTACAAGAATATAACTACTATAATACTACCTCCTATGTACAAGAATATAACTACTATAATACTACCTCCTATGTACAAGAATATAACTACTATAATACTACCTCTATGTACAAGAATATAACTACTATAATACTACTCCTATGTACAAGAATATAACTACTATAATACTACCTCCTATGTACAAGAATATAACTACTATAATACTGCTCCTATGTACAAGAATATAACTACTATAATACTGCTCCTATGTACAAGAATATAACTACTATAATACTGCCCCTATGTACAAGAATATAACTACTATAATACTGCCTCCTATGTACAAGAATATAACTACTATAATACTGCCCCTATGTACAAGAATATAACTACTATAATACTACCTCCTATGTACAAGAATATAACTACTATAATACTACCTCCTATGTACAAGAATATAACTACTATAATACTGCTCCTATGTACAAGAATATAACTACTATAATACTACCTCCTATGTACAAGAATATAACTACTATAATACTACTCCTATGTACAAGAATATAACTACTATAATACTGCTCCTATGTACAAGAATATAACTACTATAATACTACTCCTATGTACAAGAATATAACTACTATAATACTGCTCCTATGTACAAGAATATAACTACTATAATACTGCTCCTATGTACAAGAATATAACTACTATAATACTGCCTCCTATGTACAAGAATATAACTACTATAATACTACCTCCTATGTACAAGAATATAACTACTATAATACTGCCTCCTATGTACAAGAATATAACTACTATAATACTGCTCCTATGTACAAGAATATAACTACTATAATACTGCTCCTATGTACAAGAATATAACTACTATAATACTTTTCCTATGTACAAGAATATAACTATAATACTACTCCTATGTACAAGATATAACTACTATAATACTGCTCCTATGTACAAGAATATAACTACTATAATACTAACTCCTATGTACAAGAATATAACTACTATAATACTGCTCCTATGTACAAGAATATAACTACTATAATACTGCTCCTATGTACAAGAATATAACTACTATAATAACTGCCTCTATGTACAAGAATATAACTACTATAATCAGTTCCTATGTACAAGAATATAACTATTAATTGACCATTATAATCTATTACAAAACATAACTACTATAATACTAAGTCCTATGTACAAGAATATAACTACTATAATACTCCTCCAGATGTACAAGAATATAACTACTATAATACTACTCCTATGTACATTCCATAACTATTATAATACTTCCTCTGCATGAATGCCTACAGATTTGGAATGTTTTGGAATATAACTACTATAATATCCATCCTATGTACAAGAATATAACTACTATAATACTGATTCTATGTACAAGATTAACTACAATAATACTGCTGATGTACTGAGTTGAATACTATAATACCCTCCTATGTACAAGAATATAACTACTATAATACTGCTCCTACAGCAAGAATATAACTACTATAATACTTTACCTATGTACAAGAATATAACTACTATAATACTGTGTTATGTACAAGAATATAACTACTATAATACTGCTCCTATGTACCAGAATATAACTACTATAATACTTTCATCTATGTACAAGAATATAACTACTATAATACTGCTGGCTTGTCCAAATAACTACTTTAATATACCTCATGTACAACTCTATAACTACTATAATACTGCTCCTATGTACATCACTAACTCCTATAATACTTCTCCTTGTACAAGAATATAACTACTATAATACTGATGCATGTACAAGAATATAACTAAGATAATACTGCAGCTACAAGAATATAACTACTATAATACTTGACTATGTACAATTATAACTTCTATAATACTGATATTTTGTACAAGAATATAACTACTATAATACTGTCCCTATGTACAAGAATATAACTACTATAATACTGCTCCTATGTACAACTAAATATAACTCTCTATAATACTTTTTATGTACAAGAATATAACTACTATAATACTGTTTTCATATGTACAGAGTATAACTACTATAATACTGCCACTATGTACAAGAATATAACTACTATAATAACTTGCAATATGTACAAGAATATAACTACTATAATACTGCTCCTATGTACAAGAATATAACTACTATAATACTACCTACTATAAGTACAAAGCTCCTATGTACAAGAATATAACTACTATAATACTACTCCTATGTACAAGAATATAACTACTATAATACTACTCCTATGTACAAGAATATAACTACTATAATACTGCTCCTATGTACAAGAATATAACTACTATAATACTGCCTCCTATGTACAAGAATATAACTACTATAATACTGCTCCTATGTACAAGAATATAACTACTATAATACTGCTCCTATGTACAAGAATATAACTACTATAATACTGCTCCTATGTACAAGAATATAACTACTATAATACTACTCCTATGTACAAGAATATAACTACTATAATACTGCTCCTATGTACAAGAATATAACTACTATAATACTGCTCCTATGTACAAGAATATAACTACTATAATACTGCTCCTATGTACAAGAATATAACTACTATAATACTGCTCCTATGTACAAGAATATAACTACTATAATACTGCTCCTATGTACAAGAATATAACTACTATAATACTACTCCTATGTACAAGAATATAACTACTATAATACTACTCCTATGTACAAGAATATAACTACTATAATACTACTCCTATGTACAAGAATATAACTACTATAATACTGCTCCTATGTACAAGAATATAACTACTATAATACTGCTCCTATGTACAAGAATATAACTACTATAATACTACTCCTATGTACAAGAATATAACTACTATAATACTACTCCTATGTACAAGAATATAACTACTATAATACTGCCCCTATGTACAAGAATATAACTACTATAATACTGCTCCTATGTACAAGAATATAACTACTATAATACTATCTCCTATGTACAAGAATATAACTACTATAATACTACTCCTATGTACAAGAATATAACTACTATAATACTGCTCCTATGTACAAGAATATAACTACTATAATACTGCTCCTATGTACAAGAATATAACTACTATAATACTGCTCCTATGTACAAGAATATAACTACTATAATACTGCTCCTATGTACAAGAATATAACTACTATAATACTGCTCCTATGTACAAGAATATAACTACTATAATACTACTCCTATGTACAAGAATATAACTACTATAATACTGCTCCTATGTACAAGAATATAACTACTATAATACTGCTCCTATGTACAAGAATATAACTACTATAATACTGCTCCTATGTACAAGAATATAACTACTATAATACTGCTCCTATGTACAAGAATATAACTACTATAATACTGCTCCTATGTACAAGAATATAACTACTATAATACTGCTCCTATGTACAAGAATATAACTACTATAATACTGCTCCTATGTACAAGAATATAACTACTATAATACTGCTCCTATGTACAAGAATATAACTACTATAATACTGCTCCTATGTACAAGAATATAACTACTATAATACTACTCCTATGTACAAGAATATAACTACTATAATACTGCTCCTATGTACAAGAATATAACTACTATAATACTACTCCTATGTACAAGAATATAACTACTATAATACTGCTCCTATGTACAAGAATATAACTACTATAATACTGCTCCTATGTACAAGAATATAACTACTATAATACTGCTCCTATGTACAAGAATATAACTACTATAATACTGCCTCCTATGTACAAGAATATAACTACTATAATACTACTCCTATGTACAATAATATAACTACTATAATACTGCCCCTATGTACAAGAATATAACTACTATAATACTGCTCCTATGTACAAGAATATAACTACTATAATACTACCTCCTATGTACAAGAATAACTACTATAATACTACCTCCTATGTACAAGAATATAGCTACTATAATACTGCCACCTATGTACAAAGATATATCTACTATAATACTGCCCCTATGTACAAGAATATAACTACTATAATACTACATCCTATGTACAAGAATATAACTACTATAATACTACATCCTATGTACAAGAATATAACTACTATAATACTGCTCCATATGTACAAGAATATAACTACTATAATACGGAACCTATGTACAAGAATATAACTACTATAATACTGCCTCCTATGTACAAGAATACTAACTACTATAATACTGCATCTAACATACAAGAATATAACTACTATAATACTGCTCCTATGTACAAGAATATAACTACTATAATACTGCATCCTATGTACAAGAATATAACTACTATAATACTACATCCTATGTACAAGAATATAAATACTATAATACTGCTCCTGTGTACAAGAATATAACTACTATAATACTACCTCCTGTGTACAAGAGATATAACTACTATAATACTACCTCCTGTGTACAAGAATATAACTACTATAATACTACCTCCTGTGTACAAGAATATAACTACTAAAATACTGCCTCCTATATACAAGAATATAACTACTATAATACTGCTCCTATGTACAAGAATATAACTACTATAATACTACCTCCTGTGTACAAGAATATAACTACTATAATACTGCCTCCTATATACAAGAATATAACTACTATAATACTGCATCCTATGTACAAGAATATAACTACTATAATGCTACCTCCTATGTACAAGAATATAACTACTATAATACTGCTCCTATGTACAAGAATATACAGTCATATGAAAAAGTTTGGGCACCCCTATTTAATCTTAATCATTTTTAGTTCTAAATATTTGGGTGTTTGCAAACAGCCATTTCAATTTGATATATCTAATAACTGATGGACACAGTAATATTTCAGGATTGAAATGAGGTTTATTGTACTAACAGAAAATGTGCAATATGCATTAAACCAAAATTTGACCGGTCTGCAAGGTATGGGCACCTCAACAGAAAAGTGACATTAATATTTAGTAGATCCTCCTTTTGGAAAACTCTAGTCGCTTCGTGTAGCTTTTAATCAGTTCCCGGATCCTGGATGAAGGTATTTTTGACCATTCCTCTTTACAAAGCAATTCCAGTTCAGTTAAGTTTGATGGTCGCCGAGCATGGACAGCCCGCTTCAAATTATCCCACAGATGTTCAATGATATTCAGGTCTGGGGACTGGGATGGCCATTCCAGAACATTGTAATTGTTCCTCTGCATGAATGCCTGAGTAGATTTGGAGCTGTGTTTTGGATCATTGTCTTGCACAAATATCCATCCCGAGCCCAACTTCAAATTCGTCACTGATTCTTGTACATTATTCTCAAGAATCTGCTGATACTGAGTTGAATCCATGCGACCCTCAACTTTAACAAGATTCCCGGTGCCGGCATTGGCCACACAGCCCCAAAGCATGATGGAACCTCCACCAAATTTTACAGTGGGTAGCAAGTGTTTTCTTGGAATGCTGTGTTTTTTGACGCCATGCATAACGCCTTTTTTGGCCTGTGACCAAACAACTCAATCTTTGTTTTCATCAGTCCACAGGACCTTCTTCCAAAATGAAGCTGGCTTGTCCAAATGTGCTTTTGCACCTCAGGCGACTCTGTTTGTGGCGTGCTTTCAGAAGCGGCTTCTTTCGCATCACTCTCCCATACAGCTTCTCCTTGTGCAAAGTGTGCTGTATTGTTGACCGATGCACAGTGACACCATCTGCAGCACGATGATGCTGCAGCTCTTTGGAGGTGGTCTGTGGATTGTCCTTGACTGTTCTCACCATTCTTCTTCTCTGCCTTTCTGATATTTTTCTTGGCCTGCCACTTCTGGGCTTAATAAGAACTGTCCCTGTGGTCTTCCATTTCCTTACTATGTTCCTCACAGTGGAAACTGACAGGTTAAATCTCTGAGACAACTTTTGTATCCTTCCCCTGAACAACTATGTTGAACAATCTTTGTTTTCAGATCATTTGAGAGTTGTTTGAGGAGCCCATGATGCCACTCTTCAGAGGAGATTCAAATAGGAGAACAACTTGCAATTGGCCACCTTAAATACCTTTTCTCATGATTGGATACACCTGGCTATGAAGTTCAAAGCTCATTGAGGTTACAAAATATAACTACTATAATACTAATAATGATATGTACAAGAATATAACTACTATAATACTTCCTATGTACAAGAATATAACTACATAATACTGTTAGTATGTACAAGAATTTAACTACTAAATATTACTGTGTCCATATAACTACTAGATATATCAATGTACAAGAATATAACTACAATAATACTGCTCATGTACAAGAATATAACTATTATAATACTAGGGGTCCTATTTTTCATATGAATATAACTACTATAATACTGCTCCTATGTACAAGAATATAACTACTATAATACTGCTCCTATATACAAGAATATAACTACTATAATACTGCCTCCTATGTACAAGAATATAACTACTATAATACTGCCTCCTATGTACAAGAATATAACTACTATAATACTGCCTCCTATGTATAAGAATATAACTACTATAATACTGCTCCTATGTACAAGAATATAACTACTATAATACTGCTCCTATGTACAAGAATATAACTACTATAATACTACCTCCTATGTACAAGAATATAACTACTATAATACTGCTCCTATGTACAAGAATATAACTACTATAATACTACCTCCTATGTACAAGAATATAACTACTATAATACTGCCCCTATGTACAAGAATATAACTACTATAATACTGCTCCTATGTACAAGAATATAACTACTATAATACTGCTCCTATGTACAAGAATATAACTACTATAATACTACCCTATGTACAAGAATATAACTACTATAATGCTGCTCCTATGTACAAGAATATAACTACTATACTACCCATGTACAAGAATATAACTACTATAATACTGCTCCTATGTACAAGAATATAACTACTATAATACTGTCCTATGTACAAGAATATAACTACTATAATACTGCTCCTATGTACAAGAATATAACTGCTATAATACTACTCCTATGTACACAAGAATATAACTACTATAATACTGCTTCTATGTACAAGAATATAACTACTATAATACTGCCCCTATGTACAAGAATATAACTACTATAATACTACATCCTATGTACAAGAATATAACTACTATAATACTACATCCTATGTACAAGAATATAACTACTATAATACTGATCCTATGTAATAAGAATATAACTACTATAATACTTACCTCCTATGTACAAGAATATAACTACTATAATACTACCTCCTATGTACAATAAGAATATAACTGCTATAATACTGCTCCTATGTACAAGAATATAACTACTATAATACTGCTCCTATGTACAAGAATATAACTACTATAATATTGCTCCTATGTACAAGAATATAACTACTATAATACTGCTCCTAAGTACAAGAATATAACTACTATAATACTGCTCCTATGTACAAGAATATAACTACTATAATACTACCTCCTATGTACAAGAATATAACTACTATAATACTGCTCCCATGTACAAGAATATAACTACTATAATGCTGCTCCTATGTACAAGAATATAACTACTATAATACTGCTCCTATGTACAAGAATATAACTACTATAATACTGCTCCTATGTACAAGAATATAACTACTATAATACTGCTCCTATGTACAAGAATATAACTACTATAATACTGCTCCTATGTACAAGAATATAACTACTATAATACTACTCCCATGTACAAGAATATAACTACTATAATACTGCTCCTATGTACAAGAATATAACTACTATAATACTACTCCTATGTACAAGAATATAACTACTATAATACTACCTCCTATGTACAAGAATATAACTACTATAATATTGCTCCTATGTACAAGAATATAACTACTATAATACTGCTCCTATGTACAAGAATATAACTACTATAATAATGTTCTATGTACAAGAATATAACTACTATAATACTGCTCCTATGTACAAGAATATAACTACTATAATACTACCTCCTATGTACAAGAATATAACTACTATAATACTGCTCCTATGTACAAGAAAGAATATAACTACTATAATACTACTCCTATGTACAAGAATATAACTACTATAATGCTGCTCCTATATAGTAGAAGAATATAACTACTATAATACTGCTCCTATGTACAAGAATATAACTACTATAATACTGCTCCTATGTACAAGAATATAACTACTATAATACTGTCCCTATGTACAAGAATATAACTACTATAATACTGCTCCTATGTACAAGAATATAACTACTATAATACTACTCCTATGTACAAGAATATAACTACTATAATACCAGCTCCTATGTACAAGAATATAACTACTATAATACTACTCCTATGTACAAGAATATAACTACTATAATACTACCTCCTATGTACAAGAATATAACTACTATAATACTCCCTATGTACAAGAATATAACTACTATAATACTGCCCCTATGTACAAGAATATAACTACTATAATACTGCTCCTATAGCAAGAATACAACTACTATAATACTGCTCCTATGTACAAGAATATAACTACTATAATACTACCTCCTATGTACAAGAATATAACTACTATAATACTGCTCCTATGTACAAGAATATAACTACTATAATACTACCTCCTATGTACAAGAATATAACTACTATAATACTGCCCCTATGTACAAGAATATAACTACTATAATACTGCACCTATGTACAAGAATATAACTACTATACGTTCCTATGTACAAGAATATAACTACTATAATACTACCTCCTATGTACAAGAATATAACTACTATAATACTGCTCCTATGTACAAGAATATAACTACTATAATACTACCTCCTATGTACAAGAATATAACTACTATAATACTGCTCCTATGTACAAGAATATAACTACTATAATACTACCTCCTATGTACAAGAATATAACTACTATAATACTGCCCCTATGTACAAGAATATAACTACTATAATACTGCTCCTATGTACAAGAATATAACTACTATACTACTGCTCCTATGTACAAGAATATAACTACTATAATACTACTCCTATGTACAAGAATATAACTACTATAATGCTGCTCCTATGTACAAGAATATAACTACTATAATACTGCTCCTATGTACAAGAATATAACTACTATAATACTGCTCCTATGTACAAGAATATAACTACTATAATACTGCTCCTATGTACAAGAATATAACTACTATAATACTGCTCCTATGTACAAGAATATAACTACTATAATACTACTCCTATGTACAAGAATATAACTACTATAATACTGCTCCTATGTACAAGAATAAACTACTATAATACTACTCCTATGTACAAGAATATAACTACTATAATACTACCTCCTATGTACAAGAATATAACTACTATAATACTCCCTATGTACAAGAATATAACTACTATAATACTGATCCTATGTACAAGAATATAACTACTATAATACTGCTCCTATGTACAAGAATATAACTACTATAATACTGCCCCTATGTACAAGAATATAACTACTATAATAGTGCTCCTATGTACAAGAATATAACTACTATAATACTGCT
>CAMRHE010001940.1:0-19031 GCA_947044405.1 Leptodactylus fallax | reverse complement strand
CCACACTACACCCCGCATCTCTCCCCCCCACACTACACCCCGCATCTCTCCCCCCACACTACACCCCGCCATCTCTCCCCCCACACTACACCCCCCGCATCTCTCCCCCCACACTCCCCCGCCCCACATCTCTCCCCCCCACACTACACCCCGCGCCCCCATCTCTCCCCCCACACTACACCCCGCATCTCTCCCCCCACACACCCCCCCGCATCTCTCCCCCCACACTACACCCCGCGCATCTCTCCCCCCCCCCACACTACACCCCGCGCCCCGCATCTCTCCCCCCCACACTACACCCCGCATCTCTCCCCCCCACATCTCTCCCCCAACATCTCTCCCCCCACCCCACATCTCTCCCCCCCCACAGTACACCCCGCGCCCCGCATCTCTCCCCCCACACTACACCACGCGTCCCGCATCTCTCCCCCCACACTACACCCCGCGTCCCGCATCTCTCCCCCCACACTACACCCCGTGCCCCGCATCTCTCCCCCCAAACTAGGGGGGGAGCCGGAGCCCCTTCCCGCCCGACAGCCGCAGATCCCGTCGCGTCCCCCTTGTGCCCAGGGGGAGCCGGAGCCCCCCCGCCCGCCAGCCGCAAACCCCGTCGCGTCCCCCTTGGAGCCAGGAGGGAACCGGAGCCCCCCCGCCCGCCAGCCGCAAACCCCGTCGCGTCCCCCTTGGGCCCAGGGGGGAGCTGGAGCCCCTCCGCAAACCCCCGTCGCGTCCCCCTTAGGCCCAGGGGGGGGGCCGGAGCCTCCCAGCCCGCCAGCCGCAAACCCCGTCGCATCCCCCTTGGGCCCAGGGGGGGAGCCAGAGCCCCCCCCTCCCGCCAGCCGCAATCCCCGTCGCGTCAACCTTGGGCCCAGGGGGGAGCCGGAGCTGGAGCCCCCACGCCCGCCAGCCGCAAACCCCGTCGCGTCCCCATTGGGCCCAGGGGGGAGCCGGAGCCCCCCCGCCCGCCAGCAGCAGAGCCCGTCGCATCCCCCTTGGGCCCAGGGGGGAGCCGGAGCCCCCCCCCGCCCGCCAGCCGCAAACCCCGTCGCGTCCCCCTTGGGCCCAGGGGGGAGCCGGAGCCCCCTTGCCCGCCAGCCGCAAACCTTGTCGCGCCCCCTTTGGGCCCAGGGGGGAGCCGGAGCCCCGCTGCAAACCCCGTCGCGTCCCCCTTGGGCCCAGGGGGGAGCCGGAGCTAGAGCCCCCCCCGCCCGCCAGCCGCAAACCCCGTCGCATCCCCCTTGGGCCCAGGGGGGAGCCGGAGACCCCCGCCCGCCAGCCGCAGACCCCGTCGTGTCCCTCTTGGGCCCAGGGGGGGAGCCGGAGCCCCCCCGCCCGCCAGCCGCAGACCCCGTCGCGTCCCTCTTGGGCCCAGGGGGGAGCCGGAGCCCACCCGCCCGCCAGCCGCAGACCAGATCCCGTCCCCCTTGGGCCCATGGGGGAGCCGGAGCCCCCCCGCCCGCCAGCCGCAGACCCCATCGCGTCCCCCTTGGGCCCAGGGGGGGAGCCTGGAGTCCGCACAGCCCGCCAGCCGCAGACCCCGTCGCGTCCCCCTTGGGCCCAGGCGGGAGCAGGAGCCCCCCCCCGCCCGCCAGCAGCAGAGCCCGTCGCGTCCCCCTTGGGCCCAGGGGGGAGCCGGAGCCCCCCCGCCCGCCAGCCGCAGACCCCGTCGCGTCCCCCTTGGGCCCAGGGGGGAGCCGGGCCCCCCACAAACCCCCGCGCCCCCTTGGGCCCGGGGGGCCGAGCGAGCCCCCCGCAGCAGCCCAGCCCGTCGCATCCCCCTTGGGCCCAGGGGGGAGCCGGAGCCCCCCCCCGCCCGCCAGCCGCAGACCCCGTCACGTCCCCCTTGGGCCCAGGGGGGAGCCGGAGCCCCCCCCGCCCTCCAGCCGCAAACCGCGTACCCCCTTGGGCCCAGGGGGGAGCCGGAGCCCCGCCCCCCCCGCAGCCAGCCGCAAAGCCCGTCGCATCCCCCTTGGGCCCAGGGGGGAGCGGGAGCCCCCCCCGCCCGCCAGCCGCAGATCCCGTTGCATCCCCCTTGGGCCCAGGGGGGGAGCCGGAGCCCCCCCGCCCTCCAGCCGCAAACCTCGTTGCATCCCCCTTGGGGCCAGGGGAAAACCGGAGCCCCCCCCGCCAGCCAGCCGCAAACCCCGTCGCGTCCACCTTGGGCCCAGGGGGGAGCTGGAGCCCCTCCGCAAACCCCGTCGCGTCCCCCTTAGGCCCAGGGGGGGGAGCCGGAGCCTCCCAGCCCGCCAGCCGCAAACCGCGTCGCATCCCCCTTGGGCCCAGGGGGAGCCAGAGCCCCCCCTCCCGCCAGCCGCAATCCCCGTCGCTTCAACCTTGGGCCCAGGGGGGAGCCGGAGCTGGAGCCCCCCTGCCCGCCAGCCGCAAACCCCGTCACGTCCCCATTGGGCCCAGGGGGGAGCCGGAGCCCCCCCGCCCGCCAGCAGCAGAGCCCGTCGCATCCCCCTTGGGCCCAGGGGGGAGCCGGATCCCCCCCGCCCGCCA
The DNA here is from genome assembly GCA_947044405.1 of Leptodactylus fallax. NCBI lineage: Eukaryota > Metazoa > Chordata > Amphibia > Anura > Leptodactylidae > Leptodactylus > Leptodactylus fallax. Next base: position 16,529 of record CAMRHE010001940.1, on the reverse strand, counting down.
GCAGCAGAGCCCGTCGCATCCCCATTGGGCCCAGGGGGGAGCCGGAGCCCCCCCGCCCGCCAGCAGCAGAGCCCGTCGCATCCTCCTTGGGCCCAGGGGGGAGCCGGATCCCCCCGCCAGCTGCAAACCTCGTCGCGTCCCCCTTGGGCCCAGGGGGGAGCCGGAGCCCCCTTGCCCGCCAGCCGCAAACCCTGTCGCGCCCTCTTTAGGCCCAGGGGGGAGCCGGAGCCCCCCCGCAAACCCCGTCGCGTCCCCCTTGGGCCCAGGGGGGAGCCGGAGCTGGAGCCCCCCGCCCGCCAGCCGCAAACCCCATCGCATCCCCCTTGGGCCCAGGGGGGAGCCGGAGCCCCACCGCCCGCCAGCCGCAGACCCCGTAGCGTCCCCCTTGGGCCCAGGGGGAGCCGGAGCCCCCCCCCGCGCCCGCCAGCCGCAAACCCCGTCGCGTCCCCCTTTGGGCCAGGGGGGGAACCGGAGCCCCCCCGCACGCCAGCCGCAAACCCCGTCGCGTCCCCCTTGGGCCCAGGGGAGAGCTGGAGCCCCTCTGCAAACCCCGTCGCGTCCCCTTTAGGCCCAGGGGGGGGAGCCGGAGCCTCCCAGCCCGCCAGCCGCAAACCCCGTCGCATCCCCCTTGGGCCCAGGGGGGAGCCAGAGCCCCCCCCCCCGCCTGCCAGCCGCAAACCCCGTCGCGTCCCCATTGGGCCAAAGGGAGAGCGGGAGCCCCCCTGCCCGCCAGCAGCAGAGCCCGTCGCATCCCCCTTGGGCCCAGGGGGGGAGCCGGAGCCCCCCCCACCCGCCAGCCGCAAACCCTGTCGCGCCCCCTTTGGGCCCAGGGGGGAGCCGGAGCCCCGCTGCAAACCCCGTCTCGTCCCCCTTGGGCCCAGGGGGGAGCCGCAGCTGGAGCCCCCCCGCCCGCCAGCCGCAAACCCCGTCGCATCCCCCTTGGGCCCAGGGGGGGAGCCGGAGCCCCCCCGCCCACCAGCCGCAGACCCCGTCGCGTCCCTCTTGGGCCCAGGGGGGAGCCGCAGCCCCCCCCCGCCGGCCAGGCGCAAACCCCATCGCGTCCCCCTTGGGCCCAGGGGGGAGCCGGAGCCACCCCGCAAACCCCGTCGCGTGTAAGAGACAGCCAATGTTGTCCTAAGCTTTATTTGTCTGTATAAATTGTTAATGTTGAATGTATTTCTGTGATTCTGTTCCTTTAAGACAGCAGCCGTTGTAATTGTGACATGATGCTGGAGTGAGACCCCCCCCCCCTTTTATATCAGCCTGTCTGTTCTGCAGACAGAATGTGAGCAGAGAAGCAGGAAGTGACGAGACAGAGAGCAGCAGCCATCTTGGCAAGTGTTGTATTGAACTGGTGTGGAGATTTTTCTGTACAGCTAAGCTGTATCTTGGTCCAGAGACAAACAGAGTGTAAAGAGACAACAGGACTAGTGAGTCCACGTGAAAGGAACTGTGCTCAGTGGCTGATCAGTGAGACTGACATTGTGACTGTGTATATGGATACCACAGATAGAGACTCGCAGTGCTGTTGATGTACTGGACAGCACCTGCTAAACCCCGGCTTACAACCCAGCTCAGTGTATGGATTCGGCAGGACTGTCAGTGTGCTGAGTGGAATCTGCTGTTGGATTACATTGCATTCATTGGGTTTCCCTGTTAAAGAGGACTTCATTTCTCCCAAGATCCTGATAACTGAGGAGAGGACGCTTCACTATAAAAGAAAGGAACGACTTTGGGCCCCACCGCGCGCTTCTACGGACTGTAAGCGGTCCACCTGGACCACTGGGGAAAAGGGGGTGCACCCAAATGTGATGTCAGGGTCAGTTAGGGATAGTTTTGAGTATATTGTTCATTCAGTGTCCATACTGCAGAAGTGGACAGAGTAAAAGTAGAAACCATTGCAGAATTTGCCTTGAAATTGTTCATGCTATATTGTATATTTTGCTTGTCTTTATCCATGTCATTTTACCTTTAACTAGCCTTTATTAACTTATAGTAAATATATATTCTTTTCTTGAACTACCGCGTGTGTGTTCATTTCTGGTTGCGCAGTCCAAACCACCTGCCTTGCTCTCGGTTCACAAATTGGCGTAGTCGGCAGGATCCGCTTACCAGAATGGACGGTGACGCACCCGTTAGAGAGAATGATGCTGGAGGAAGAATGCCAGCAGGGGCTATAATGAGTCAGTTAGCTAAATTTGATGGCAATAATATGTCAGTGAGTATGTGGGTGGAACAGATACGAATGATACAGCGAATGTACCAGACCGCACCAGAAGTACTAGTAGAGCTAGCAATATTGACATTACAAGGGGATGCTAAGACCACGGTGATACTGAGGCCATTTGAACAAAGGCAGACATTTGAGCAAGTAGTCCAGATTCTAGAAACCATCTATGGAGAAACTGCATTGCTGGGGTCTCTGCAGGCTCGGTTCTTCCAGAGGGTACAACAGGAGAATGAAAGCCTTCCCCAATATGCAAATGCCCTACAAGAACTGCTCCGAGATATTCAAGGGAAGGAAAGAGGGGGCTCGCCAGCCTTCTGTAACCCTGATCGGACTCTCCGTGACCAGTTTGTCCTGGGGATACGTGACGGCAGTTTAACTGTGACTATGCAGGATTTTATACGACGAGAGACTGATGCTAAATTCCATGATGTACAGGTAGAGGCCATCTCCCGTGCCAATAGTATGGTCCCGAGGCCCCAGACTGCAGTTGGAGTTACTTTGTCACAGGGGGCTAGTTCTGGCTCAGAGACAGTAGAAAAAGGGACGGTTAAAGAAATTCTCACAGTAATGCAGAAACTGCAAGAACAAATGGAACACTTGCACACCCGTTGTGATGAACATTCTATGAAAATTGCAGACTTCCAGAAAACTGGAGGTGAAAGGGTGAGCCGTCCATACCCAGAAAATCAGAATCACCCACCACCCCGCTGGAGGGATGAGGATAGGACCTACCGAAGGGGTCCAAATCATTTAGTGCAGTGCTCAGGAGAAATCGAAGGGGCTTACCGAAGGGGCCCAAACAGATGGCCAGAACGACGGGAGATACGCTGCTGGGAGTGTGGACGGATGGGCCACGTTGCTGCTAGATGTCCAGAGCAGCGACAAACTTATGAGAGACCGCCGTTAAACTGAAGTCCCCTGCTGCTGTAGGGCGTGTAGTAGGGGAGACTGACAAGAAGACTATGTGGGGAGAATGCCCTAATGATGACCTGATCGCTGCAAGTCCTGTTATACAGGTGGAAATGGAGGGTATTCCGGTTACCGGGATGATTGACACGGGTTCCCAAGTAACGACCTTGAGTAGAGACTGTTATGAACGGTACTTCCAGCAACATGTGAAATATGATCCCCATACATTCATACGAGTGGTCGCAGCTAACCAGTTACCAGTTCCAGTCGTGGGAGTGGCCTGGATGAATGTCCGGGTATGTGGCCAAGATCTAGGTAGGAAAGGCATTGTGGTGGTACAGGAGTCACATGAAGTAAAGGTCCCTGTCATTTTGGGGATGAATGTGTTAAAAGAATTAGATCAGATCCTCTTTGAAAAGAAAGGTCACGGTTATTGGAAAGAAACCACCACCCATCGGCCTACTCAAACAGCTTTCCAGCGGCTGATCCGGACATGTGGCTTACAGAAAAGTTCGGATGCACAACGTCCTCTGGCTCGAATTTCAGTTCCTTTGCATACAAAAGTTACACTGCCACCCAGTCGGGAGACAATAGTGTCCATGCCCGTAGGCACCTGTCGGAAACTAGAGGGCATAGCTGTGTTGGTAGAACCACTGCAGGCAGCCGAAGGAGGTGTTGATCCACTAGTGGCCCGTTCCTTGGCAATAGTTCGCAATGGAAGAGTACCACTTCGATGTGTAAACACTCAGGACCAGAGTGTGGACCTGACCCCAGGGAGGCAGCTGGCTAACATCTATGTGACTCCGGAGGAAGTAAGGAAAGTAACTCCAATGCAGCTGAAGCCGACTGAAAGGGATGAGTGGACCGTAACTGTGTCCATGGGAGAAGATGAGGAACCCACCTCTGAATGGAATGGCCGTGCAATTCGAGAACAGATGAAGATGGATGTAAGTTCATGTTCTCTGGAATGGGTGCAGAAGGTAGATGAGCTGTTGTGGGAGAACCAAGCCACCTTTGCACGGTATGCTGAAGATTTTGGATGTACCACAGGGATCTACCATGAGATTCCCACAGGAGACACCCCTCCAATTAGAGAGCGCTACCGACAAATTCCTCCACAGTTGTATCAGGAAGTGAAAGAACTGTTAGCTAAGATGCTACAGGGTGGGATCATCCAAGAAAGCCAAAGTCCCTGGGCGGCTCCTGTGGTGTTAGTAAGAAAGAAAGATGGGTCCATCCGATTTTGCGTAGACTATCGGAAGTTAAACGCTTGCACCGTACGAGATTCCTACCCCTTGCCACGGATTGAGGAGTCTCTCTCAGCGCTGGGGAGAGCCCGGTACTTCTCCTCACTAGATCTGGCTAGTGGGTATTGGCAGGTGCCGATGGCCACAAAAGACAAGGAGAAGACGGCATTCATCTTGCCCATGGGACTATACGAATTTAACCAGATGCCCTTCGGGTTGACAAATGCACCCGGAACGTTTCAGCGGTTGATGGAGAAATGTCTCGGTGACTTCAACTTTGAGTTCACTCTCATCTACTTGGATGACATTATAGTGTATTCTGCGACCTTTGAAGACCATCTCCACCAGTTGGGGCAAGTATTTCGAAGATTGCGGGAACATGGGCTCAAATTGAAACCCAGTAAATGTCGGTTGTTCCAATCTGAAATTGATTACTTGGGTCACCGCGTATCAGGAGAAGGGGTGAGACCATCAAGAGACAAGATAGCGGCTGTTCAAGATTGGCCAATACCGACTACCCTGCGAGAAGTGAGGGCGTTCCTTGGAGTAGCCGGTTACTATCGACGGTTTATTAAGGATTTCGCCAAGGTAGCAGCACCACTTAATGCTCTCCTACGAGGCACATCCGGTGGTCCAAAGAACCGGTCCGTGAAGTGGGGACCTGAACAGGAACAAGCCTTCCAGGCATTGAAGGATGCACTGACAACAGCCCCAATCTTGGCATATGCTGATTACCACTTGCCGTTCCAGCTGTATACAGATGCAAGCCTGTATGGTCTTGGAGCAGTGCTTTCCCAGCTTCAGGATGGCCAGGAGAGGGTCATAGCATACGGCAGCCGGTCTTTGAGAGATTCTGAAAGAAACCCCGAGAATTATAGTTCATTTAAGTTGGAGCTGTTGGCACTGGTATGGGCCATGACCGAGAAATTCTCTGAATATTTGACCGGTGCTGAAGTTTTAGTACTGACTGACAACAACCCACTAGCTCACCTGGAAAATGCCAAGCTCGGGGCGTTAGAGCAGAGGTGGATAGCCCGAATGTCTAAGTTCAATTACCGCATTAAGTATCGGTCCAAGACAGAGAACCAGAATGCTGACGGGCTTTCTAGGGTAACCGCCCAGACCCCCACAGTAGACGTGGATCATGAGTTGGAGCATGTGGAGGTGCCCGACTTCAGCAGATTTTCACAGGCCTTGGCCGCCGCTAATCAGTTTGAGATGGAGGGGACTGAAACGGCTCCTTTCTTTGGTCCCTCACGACAGGAATGGGCACAGATACAACAGACCCATGAGGGGCTGGCACAGATGATCAAGTGTGTTGAGAAAGGCCAGAAGCCCTGTAGAGAGGAAAGAGAACGACTGACACGTGAGATATTATCTGTTCTGAGTCAGTGGGAAAAGTTGGAGATGAAAAATGGAGTGCTATGCCGAAAGGTCTATTTACCTTCTGAGATCGACATTCGATACCAAATTGTGGTGCCTAGTGAACTGGCTCGCTCGTTGGCAGTTGAGGCTCATAATAAGAATGGACATTTTGGTCATGAGAAGACCTTTCGTTGGTTACAGCGACTGATTTACTGCCCTGGTCTTCGTCAAATGGTCGAAGAAGTATGCCGCAGCTGTCGAACTTGTGAGATCCATAAGGCAATAGAACAGAGAGCTCCCCTGCAAACCATCGTGACCCAGGAACCTTTAGAAATCATCATGATAGACTATCTAATGGTGGGCCCATCCAATAGCGGACACCAGTATTGCGTCGTAATGGTGGATCACTTCACCAAATTTGCGGTGGTAACCGCCACCAAGGACCAGACAGCTGAGTCAGCAGCTCGTGCTCTGTGCCAAGATTTCATTCGAGTATATGGGTGCCCCCAACGCATCCACTCCGACCAGGGTGCCTGCTTTGAGGGACACGTAATGAAAGAAGTTCAACGTATCTACGGGATAAAGAAGTCGCACACGACTCCATACCACCCTCAGGGAAATGGGGCCTGTGAAAGATTCAACAGAACTCTGCTACAGATGCTGCGGACTCTGGAGGAAGACAAGAAGTTACAGTGGCCTCAGTTCTTGTCTGAAATGGTGTGGGCCTATAACAATCAGGTCCATTCTACAACGGGGTACTCTCCTTATACACTTCTCTTTGGGCGGTCTGGGCGAAGTATAGGAGAATTACAGTTGAATGATGTGGATGGGTTCCCTCCGAGGGATCCAACCTCTTGGGTGCGGGCGCACCGGCAGAGACTTGAGACGATCCATCGATTGGTGCGGCAGCGCCTGCAAGAACATCCCCATCCTGATAAGACCCCAGTGCAAGAAGCACCATTGCAACCAGGCGACCTGGTGCTAGTTCGTGTCAAGAAACCCCAAGGGAAATTGGAAAGCCAATGGGAGGCTTTGCCGTATCGTGTTGTTGGCCGCAAGTATGCGAATGGGCCAGTGTACCAGGTCCAGAAAGAAGGAACTGATTGTGTTCGAGTACTTCACCGAAATATGTTGCGCCTGTGTCATTCTGAAGGGACAAATCATGATGGGCCTGCCAATGTGAATGAGCTCCCACAGTCAGAGAATGGAGGTGCGGAATGGGCCTCAGACGAGGAGGATGATTGTTGGCCGATCCCTGCTCCTGGGGATGTTCCACCTGTGACTACTGTATCTCCGGCCTGTGCCCCCTCAGGTGCGGAATCCGCTGGTCCTTCTCAGCCCATAGCTGCAGCACCCCATAATATACCACCGGTCCTCAGACGGACCACTAGGCCAAATGCTGGTATTCCCCCTGTTCGGTATGCGCAGGATGAGTTTGTTTGGCCTGCCATACATCGGTATACTACCACCCTGTGCATAAAAGTACAACCCTCTGGATATACAGTCATAGGCAGGGACTGCCAATCTTAAAGTGGGGGGGAATATGTAAGAGACAGCCAATGTTGTCCTAAGCTTTATTTGTCTGTATAAATTGTTAATGTTGAATGTATTTCTGTGATTCTGTTCCTTTAAGACAGCAGCCGTTGTAATTGTGACATGATGCTGGAGTGAGACCCCCCCCCCCCTTTTATGTGAGCTTGCCTGTTCTGCAGACAGAGTGTGAGCAGAGAAGCAGGAAGTGACGAGACAGAGAGCAGCAGCCATCTTGGCAGGTGTTGTATTGAACTGGTGTGGAGATTTTTCTGTACAGCTAGGCTGTATCTTGGTCCAGAGACAAACAGAGTGTAAAGAGACAACAGGACTAGTGAGTCCACGTGAAAGGAACTGTGCTCAGTGGCTGATCAGTGAGACTGACATTGTGACTGTGTATATGGATACCACAGATAGAGACTCGCAGTGCTGTTGATGTACTGGACAGCACCTGCTAAACCCCGGCTTACAACCCAGCTCAGTGTATGGATTCGGCAGGACTGTCAGTGTGCTGAGTGGCATCTGCTGTTGGATTACATTGCATTCATTGGGTTTCCCTGTTAAAGAGGACTTCATTTCTCCCAAGATCCTGATAACTGAGGAGAGGACGCTTCACTATAAAAGAAAGGAACGACTTTGGGCCCCACCGCGCGCTTCTACGGACTGTAAGCGGTCCACCTGGACCACTGGGGAAAAGGGGGTGCACCCAAATGTGATGTCAGGGTCAGTTAGGGATAGTTTTGAGTATATTGTTCATTCAGTGTCCATACTGCAGAAGTGGACAGAGTAAAAGTAGAAACCATTGCAGAATTTGCCTTGAAATTGTTCATGCTATATTGTATATTTTGCTTGTCTTTATCCATGTCATTTTACCTTTAACTAGCCTTTATTAACTTATAGTAAATATATATTCTTTTCTTGAACTACCGCGTGTGTGTTCATTTCTGGTTGCGGAGTCCAAACCACCTGCCTTGCTCTCGGTTCACACGCGTCCCCCTTGGGACCAGGGGGGAGCCAGAGCCCCCCCACCCGCCAGCCGCAAACCCCGTCGCGTCCCCCTTGGGCCCAGGGGGGAGCCGGAGCCCCCCCGCCCACCAGCCGTAGACGCCGTCGCGTCCCCCTTGGGCCCAGGGGGGAGCCTGGAGTCCCCCCAGCCCGCCAGCCGCAGACCCCGTCGCGTCCCCCTTGGGCCCAGGGGGGAGCGGGAGCCCCCCCGCCCGCCAGCCGCAAACCCCGTCGCGTCCCCCTTGGAGCCAGGAGGGAACCGGAGCCCCCCCCGCCCGCCAGCCGCAAACCCCGTCGCGTCCCCCTTGGGCCCAGGGGGGGAGCTGGAGCCCCTCCGCAAACCCCGTCGCGTCCCCCTTAGGCCCAGGGGGGGAGCCGGAGCCTCCCAGCCCGCCAGCCGCAAACCCCGTCGCATCCCCCTTGGGCCCAGGGGGGAGCCAGAGCCCCCCCTCCCCCGCCAGCCGCAATCCCCGTCGCGTCAACCTTGGGCCCAGGGGGGGAGCCGGAGCTGGAGCCCCCACGCCCGCCAGCCGCAAACCCCGTCGCGTCCCCATTGGGCCCAGGGGGGAGCCGGAGCCCCCCCGCCCGCCAGCAGCAGAGCCCGTCGCATCCCCCTTGGGCCCAGGGGAGAGCCGGAGCCCCCCCCGCCTGCCAGCCGCAGACCCCGTCGCGTCCCCCTTGGGCCCAGGGGGGAGCCGGAGCCCCCTTGCCCGCCAGCCGCAAACCTTGTCGCGCCCCCTTTGGGCCCAGGGGGGAGCCGGAGCCCCGCTACAAACCCCGTCACGTCCCCCTTTGGCCCAGGGGGGAGCCGGAGCTAGAACCCCCCGCCCGCCAGCCGCAAACCCCGTCGCATCCCCCTTGGGCCCAGGGGGGAGCCGGAGACCCCCGCCCGCCAGCCGCAGACCCCGTCGTGTCCCTCTTGGGCCCAGGGGGGGAGCCGGAGCCCCCCCGCCCGCCAGCCGCAGACCCCGTCGCGTCCCTCTTGGGCCCAGGGGGGAGCCGGAGCCCACCCGCCCGCCAGCCGCAGACCAGATCCCGTCCCCCTTGGGCCCATGGGGGAGCCGGAGCCCCCCCCGCCCGCCAGCCGCAGACCCCGTCGCGTCCCCCTTGGGCCCAGGGGGGAGCCTGGAGCCCCCACAGTCCGCCAGCCGCAGACCCCGTCGCGTCCCCCTTGGGCCCAGGCGGGGAGCCGGAGCCCCCCCCCCCCGCCCGCCAGCCGCAGAGCCCGTCGCGTCCCCCTTGGGCCCAGGGGGGAGCCGGAGCCCCCCCGCCCGCCAGCCGCAGATCCCGTCGCGTCCCCCTTGGGCCCAGGGGGGAGCCAGAGCCCCCCCGCCCGCCAGCAGCAGAGCCCGTCGCATCCCCCTTGGGCCCAGGGGGGAGCCGGGAGCCCCCCCCCGCCCCCCGCCAGCCGCAGACCCCGTCACGTCCCCCTTGGGCCCAGGGGGGAGCCGGAGCCCCCCCACAAACCCCGTCGCGTCCCCCTTGGGCCCAGGGGGGAGCCGGAGCTGGAGCCCCCCCCGGCCCCGCCAGCCGCAAAGCCCGTCGCATCCCCCTTGGGCCCAGGGAGGAGCCGGAGCCCCCCCCCCCGCCAGCTGCAGATCCCGTTGCATCCCCCTTGGGCCCAGGGGGAGCCGGAGCCCCCCCGCCCTCCAGCCGCAAACCCCGTTGCATCCCCCTTGGGGCCAGGGGGAAACCGGAGCCCCCCCCGCCCGCCAGCCGCAAACCCCGTCACGTCCAGCTTGGGCCCAGGGGGGAGCTGGAGCCCCGGGGGGCCCCCCCCGCCCGCCAGCAGCAGACCCCGTCGCATCCCCCTTGGGCCCAGGGGGGGAGCCGGAGCCTCCCCAGCCCGCCAGCCGCAAACCCCGTCGCATCCCCCTTGGGCCCAGGGGGAGCCAGAGCCCCCCTCCCGCCAGCCGCAATCCCCGTCGCTTCAACCTTGGGCCCAGGGGGGAGCCGGAGCTGGAGCCCCCCTGCCCGCCAGCCGCAAACCCCGTCACGTCCCCATGGGGCCCAGGGGGGGGCCGGGGCCCCCCCGCCCGCCAGCAGCAGAGCCCGTCGCATCCCCCTTGGGCCCAGGGGGGAGCCGGATCCCCCCCGCCCGCCAGCAGCAGAGCCCGTCGCATCCCCATTGGGCCCAGGGGGGAGCCAGAGCCCCCCGCCCGCCAGCAGCAGAGCCCGTCGCATCCTCCTTGGGCCCAGGGGGAGCCGGATCCCCCGCCGCCAGCTGCAGACCCCCGTCGCGTCCCCCTTGGGCCCAGGGGGGAGCCGGGCAGCCCCGCGCCCCTTGCCCGCCAGCCCGCCAGCCGCAAACCCTGTCGCGCCCTCTTTAGGCCCAGGGGGGAGCCGGAGCCCCCCCCGCAAACCCCGTCGCGTCCCCCTTGGGCCCAGGGGGGAGCCGGAGCTGGAACGAACCCCCGCCCGCCAGCCGCAAACCCCATCGCATCCCCCTTGGGCCCAGAGGGGAGCCGGAGCCCCACCGCCCGCCAGCCGCAGACCCCGTCGCGTCCCCCTTGGGCCCAGGCGGGAGCCGGAGCCCCCCCCCGACCGCCAGCCACAGACCCCGTCGCGTCCCCCTTGGGCCCAGGGGGGAGCCGGAGCCCCCCCGCCCGCCAGCAGCAGAGCCCGTCGCGTCCCCCTTGGGCCCAGGGGGGAGCCAGAGCCCCCCCCCTCCCGCCAGCCGCAATCCCCGTCGCGTCAACCTTGGGCCCAGGGGGGGAGCCGGAGCTGGAGCCCCCCCGCCCGCCAGCCGCAAACCCCGTCGCGTCCCCATTGGGCCCAGGGGGGAGCGGGAGCCCCCCCCGCCCGCCAGCAGCAGAGCCCGTCGCATCCCCCTTGGGCCCAGTGGGGAGCCGGAGCCCCCCCCCCCGCCAGCCGCAAACCGTGTCGCGCCCCCTTTGGGCCCAGGGGGGAGCCGGAGCCCGGCTGCAAACCCCGTCGCGTCCCCCTTGGGCCCAGGGGGGGAGCCGCAGCTGGAGCCCCCCCGCCCGCCAACCGCAAACCCTGTCGCATCCCCCTTGGGCCCAGGGGGGGAGCCGGAGCCCCCCCCCCCACCAGCCGCAGACCCTGTCGCGTCCCTCTTGGGCCCAGGGGGGAGCCGGAGCCCCTCCGCCGGCCAGGCGCAAACCCCGTCGCGTCCCCCTTGGGCCCAGGGGGGAGCCGGAGCCCCCCCACCCGCCAGCCGCAAACCCCGTCGCGTCCCCCTTGGGCCCAGGGGGGAGCCGGAGCCCCCCCGCCCGCCAGCCGTAGACCCCGTCGCGTCCCCCTTGGGCCCAGGGGGGGGAGCCTGGAGTCCCCCCAGCCCGCCAGCCGCAGACCCCGTCGCGTCCCCCTTGGGCCCAGGCGGGAGCAGGAGCCCCCCCGCCCGCCAGCCGCAGATCCCGTCGCGTCCCCCTTGGGCCCAGGGGGGGAACCGGAGCCCCCCCGCCCGCCAGCCGCAGACCCCCGTCGCGTCCCCCTTGGGCCCAGGGGGGAGCGGGAGCCCCCCCGCCCGCCAGCCGCAGACGCCGTCGCGTCCCCCTTGGGCCCAGGCAGGAGCCGGAGCCCCCCCCGTCCGCCAGCCACAGACCCCGTCGCGTCCCCCTTGGGCCCAGGGGGGGGGAGCCGGAGCCCCCCCGCCCGCCAGCAGCAGAGCCCGTCGCGTCCCCCTTGGGCCCAGGGGGGAGCCGGAGCCCCCCCCCCCCGCCAGCCGCAGACCCCGTCGCGTCCCCCTTGGGCCCAGGGGGGAGCCGGAGCCCCCTAGCTCGCCAGCCGCAAACCCTGTCGCGCCCCCTTTGGGCCCAGAGGGGAGCCGGATCCCCCCCCACAAACCCCGTCGTGTCCCCTTGGGCCCAGGGGGGAGCCGGAGTCGGAGCCCCCCCCCGCCCGCCAGCCGCAGACCCCGTCGCGTCCCCCTTGGGCCCAGTGGGGAGCCGTAGCCCCCCTTGCTCGCCAGCCGCAAACCCTGTCGCGCCCCCTTTGGGCCCAGGGGCGAGCCGGATCCCCCCCCACCAAACCCCGTCGCATCCCACTTGGGCCCAGGGGGGGAGCCGGAGCCCCCCCCGCCCGCCAGCCGCAAACCCCGTCGCGTCCCTTTGGGGCCAGGGGGGGGAACCGGAGCCCCCCCGCCCGCCAGCCGCAAACCCCGTCGCGTCCCCCTTGGGCCCAGGGGGGAGCTGGAGCCCCTCCGCAAACCCCGTCGCGTCCCCCTTAGGCCCAGGGGGGGGGCCGGAGCCTCCCCAGCCCGCCAGCCGCAAACCCCGTCGCATCCCCCTTGGGCCCAGAGGGGAGCCAGAGCCCCCCCCCCGCCAGCCGCAATCCCTGTCGCGTCAACCTTGGGCCCAGGGGGGAGCCGGAGCTGGAGCCCCCCTGCCCGCCAGCCGCAAACCCCGTCGCGTCCCCACTGGGCCCAGGGGGGAGCCGGAGCCCCCCCCTCCCGCCAGCAGCAGAGCCCGTCGCATCCCCCTTGGGCCCAGGGGGGAGCCGGAGCCTCCCCCCGCCCGCCAGCCGCAGACCCCGTCGCGTCCCCCTTGGGCCCATGGGAGAGCCGGAGCCCCCTTGCCCGCCAGCCGCAAACCCTGTCGCGCCCCCTTTGGGCCCAGGGGGGGAGCCGGAGCCCCCCCCGCAAACCCCGTCGCGTCCCCCTTGGGCCCAGGGGTTAGCCGGAGCTGGAGCCCCCCCCGCCCGCCAGCCGCAAACCCCGTCGCATCCCCCTTGGGCCCAGGGGGGAGCCGGAGCGCCACCGCCCGCCAGCCGCAGACCCCCGTCGCGTCCCCCTTGGGCCCAGGGGGGGAGCCGGAGCCCCGCCGCCCGCCAGCCAGCCGCAGACCCCGTCGCGTCCCCCTTGGGCCCAGGCGGGAGCAGGAGCCCCTCCGCCCGCCAGCCGCAGATCCCGTCGCGTCCCCCTTGGGCCCAGGGGGGAGCCAAAGCCCCACCGGCCGCCGCCAGCCGCAGACCCCGTCGCGTCCCCCTTGGGCCCAGGGGGGAGCCGGAACCCCCCGCCCGCCAGCCGCAGAACCCGTCGCGTCCCCCTTGGGCCCAGGCGGGAGCATGAGCCACCCCCGTACGCCCGCCGCAGACCCCGTCGCGTCCCCCTTGGGCCCAGGGGGGAGCCGGAGCCCCCCCGCCCGCCAGCACAAGAGCCCGTCGCGTCCTTCTTGGGCCCAGGGGGGAGCCGGAGCCCCTCCGCCCGCCAGCCGTAGACCCCGTCGCTCCCCCTTGGGGCCAGGGGGGAGCCGGAGCCCCCCTGCCCGCCAGCCGCAGACCCCGTCGCGTCCCTCTTGGGCCCAGGGGGGAGCCGGAACCCCCCGTCTGCCAGCCGCAAACCCTGTCGCGCCCCCTTTGGGCCCAGGAGGGAGCCAGAGGCCCCCCCGCAAACCCCGTCGCTTTCCCCTTGGGCCCAGGGGGGGAGCCGGAACTGGAGCCCCCCCGCCCGCCAGCCGCAAACCCCGTCACATCCCTCTTGGGCCCAGGGGGGAGCCGGAGCCCCCCCGCCCGCCAGCCGCAGACCCCGTCGCGTCCCCCTTGGGCCCAGGCGGGAGCAGGAGCCCCCCCCGCCCGCCAGCCGCAGATCCCGTCGCGTCCCCCTTGGGCCCAGGGGGGGGCCGGAGCCCCCCCGCCCGACCAGCCGCAGACCCCGTCGCGTCCCCCTTGGGCACAGGGGGGGGAGCCAGAGCCCCCCCGCCCGCCAGCTGCAGACCCCGTCGCGTCCCCCTTGGGCCCAGGAGGAGCCGGAGCCCCCCCGCCCGCCAGCCGCAGACCCCGTCGCGTCCCCTTTGGGGCCAGGGGGGAGCCGGAACCCCCCGCCCGCAAGCCGCAGACCCCGTCGTGTCCTTCTTAGGCCCAGGGGGAGCCGCAGCACCCCCCGCCCGCCAGCCGCAAACCCTGTCGCGCCCCCTTTGGGCCCAGGGGGGAGTCAGAGCCCCCCCGCAAACCCCGTCGCGTCCCCCTTGGGCAAAGGGGGGAGCCGGAGCTGGAGCACCCCCCTCCCACCAGCCGCAAACCCCGTCGCGTCCCCTTGGGGCCAGGGGGGAGCCGGAGCCCCCCCGCCCGCCAGCCGCAAACCCCGTCGCGTCCCCCTTGGGGCCAGGGGGGGAGCCGGAGCCCCCCCCGCAAACCCCCGTCACGTCCCCCTTGGGCCCAGGGGGGAGCCGGAGCCTCCCCGCCCGCCAGCCGCAAACCCCGTCGCGACCCCCTTGGGCACAGGTGGGAGCCGGAGCCCCCCCGCCCGCCAGCCGCAAATCCCGTCGCGTCCCCCTTTGGCCCAGGGGGGGAGCCGGAGCCCCCCCGCCCGCCAGCCACAAACTCCGTCGCGACCGCCTTGGGACCAGGGGGGAGCCGGAGCCCCCCCGCCCGCCAGCCGCAAACCCCGTCGCGTCCCCCTTTGGGCCAGGGGGGAACCGGAGCCCCCCCGTACGCCAGCCGCAAACCCCCGTCGCGACCCCCTTGGGCCCAGGGGAGAGCTGGAGCCCCTCTGCAAACCCCGTCGCGTCCCCCTTAGGCCCAGGGGGGGAGCCGGAGCCCCCGCCCGCCAGCCGCCCCGCGCCCCCCTGGGCCCGGGGGCGAGCCCCCCCCCCCAGCCAGCCGCAATCCCCGTCGCGTCAACCTTGGGCCCAGGGGGGAGCCGGAGCTGGAGCCCCCCCGCCCCCCGCCAGCCGCAAACCCCGTCGCGTCCCCATTGGGCCCAGGGGGGAGCGGGAGCCCCCCCGCCCGCCAGCAGCAGAGCCCGTCGCATCCCCCTTGGGCCCAGGGGGGGAGCCGGAGCCCCCCCCCACCCGCCAGCCGCAAACCCTGTCGCGCCCCCTTTGGGCCCAGGGGGGAGCCGGAGCCCCGCTGCAAACCCCGTCGCGTCCCCCTTGGGCCCAGGGGGGAGCCGCAGCTGGAGCCCCCCCGCCCGCCAGCCGCAAACCCCCGTCACATCCCCCTTGGGCCCAGGGGGGAGCCGGAGCCCCCCCGCCCACCAGCCGCAGACCCCGTCGCGTCCCTCTTGGGCCCAGGGGGGAGCCGGAGCCCCCCCGCCGGCCAGGCGCAAACCCCGTCGCGTCCCCCTTGGGCCCAGGGGGGGAGCCGGAGCCACCCCCGCAAACCCCGTCGCGTCCCCCTTGGGACCAGGGGGGGAGCCGGAGCCCCCCCACCCACCAGCCGCAAACCCCGTCGCGTCCCCCTTGGGCCCAGGGGGGGAGCCTGGAGTCCCCCCAGCCCGCCAGCCGCAGACCCCGTCGCGTCCCCCTTGGGCCCAGGCGGGAGCAGGAGCCCCCCCCCGCCCGCCAGCCGCAGATCCCGTCGCGTCCCCCTTGGGCCCAGGGGGAGAGCCGGAGCCCCCCCGCCCGACCAGCCGCAGACCCCGTCGCGTCCCCCTTGGGCACAGGGGGAAGCCAGAGCCCCCCCGCCCGCCAGCTGCAGACCCCGTCGCGTCCCCCTTGGGCCCAGGAGGAGCCGGAGCCCCCCCGCCCGCCAGCCGCAGACCCCATCGCGTCCCCTTTGGGGCCAGGGGGGGAGCCGGAGCCCCCCCCGCCCGCAAGCCGCAGACCCCGTCGTGTCCTTCTTAGGCCCAGGTGGGAGCCGGAGCCCCCCCGCCCGCCAGCCGCAAACCGTGTCGCGCCCCCTTTGGGCCCAGGGGGGAGTCAGAGCCCCCCCCGCAAACCCCGTCGCGTCTCCCTTGGGCCCAGGGGGGAGCCGGAGCTGGAGCCCCCCCCTCCCACCAGCCGCAAACCCCGTCGCGTCCCCCTTGGGGCCAGGGGGGGAGCCGGAGCCCCCCCCGCCCGCCAGCCGCAAACCCCCGTCGCGTCCCCCTTGGGGCCAGGGAGGAGCCGGAGCCCCCCCGCAAACCCCCGTCACGTCCCCCTTGGGCCCAGGGGGGAGCCGGAGCCTCCCCGCCCGCCAGCCGTAAACCCCGTCGCGACCCCCTTGGGCACAGGTGGGAGGCGGAGCCCCCCCGCCCGCCAGCCGCAAACCCCGTCGCGTCCCCCTTTGGCCCAGGGGGGAGCCGGAGCCCCCCCGCCCGCCAGCCACAAACTCCGTCGCGACCCCCTTGGGCCCAGGGGGGAGCCGGAGCCCCCCCGCCCGCCAGCCGTAAACCCCATCGCGTCCCCCTTGGGCCAGGGGGGAGCCGGAGGTGGGGGCCCCCGCGCCCGCCAGCCGCAAACCCCGTCGCGTCTCCCCTTGGGCCCAGGGGGGAGCCGGAGCCCCACCGCCCGCCAGCCGCAGACCCCCGTAGCGTCCCCTTGGGCCCAGAGGGAGCCGGAGCCCCCCCCGCCCGCCAGCCGCAA
>CAMRHE010001939.1:0-19033 GCA_947044405.1 Leptodactylus fallax | reverse complement strand
ACGTCTATAATGGTGCCCCTATGTATAAGCATATAACTACTATAATACTGCCCCCTATGTACAAGAATATAACTACTATAATACTACTCCTATGTACAAGAATATAATTACTATAATACTGCTCCTATGTACAAGAATATAACTACTATAATACTGCTCCTATGTACAAGAATATAACTACTATAATACTGCTCCTATGTACAAGAATATAACTACTATAATACTGCTCCTATGTACAAGAATACTTTCCCTATTACAAGATAACTACTATAATACTGCTCCCATGTATAAGAATATAACTACTATAATACTACCTCCTATGTACAAGAATATAACTACTATAATACTGCCCCCTATGTACAAGAATATAACTACTATAATACTACCTCCTATGTACAAGAATATAACTACTATAATACTACTCCTATGTACAAGAATATAACTACTATAATACTGCTCCTATGTACAAGAATATAGCTACTATAATACTGCTCCTATGTACAAGAATATAGCTACTATAATACTACCTCCTATGTACAAGAATAAAACTACTATAATACTGCTCCTATGTACAAGAATATAACTACTATAATACTGCTCCTATGTACAAGAATATAACTACTATAATACTGCTCCTATGTAAAAGAATATAACTACTATAATACTACCTCCTATGTACAAGAATATAACTACAATAATACTGCTCCTATGTACAAGAATATAACTACTATAATACTGCTCCTATGTACTAGAATATAACTACTATAATACTGCCCCTTATGTACAAGAATATAACTACTATAATACTACTCCTATGTACAAGAATATAACTACTATAATACTGCTCCTATGTACAAGAATATAACTACTATAATACTGCTCCTATGTACAAGAATATAACTACTATAATACTACTCCTATGTACAAGAATATAACTACTATAATACTACTCCTATGTACAAGAATATAACTACTATAATACTACCTCTTATGTACAAGAATATAACTACTATAATACTGCCCCCTATGTACAAGAATATAACTACTATAATACTACCTCCTATGTACAAGAATATAACTACTATAATACTACTCCTATGTACAAGAATATAACTACTATAATACTGCTCCTATGTACAAGAATATAACTACTATAATACTACCTCCTATGTACAAGAATATAACTACTATAATACTGCTCCTATGTACAAGAATATAACTACTATAATACTACCTCCTATGTACAAGAATATAACTACTATAATACTGCCCCTATGTACAAGAATATAAGTACTATAATACTGCTCCTATGTATAAGAATATAACTACTATAATACTGCTCCTACGTACAAGAATATAACTACTATAATACTGCCCCCTATGTACAAGACTATAACTACTATAATACTGCCCCCTATGTACAAGAATATAACTACTATAATAGTACCTCCTATGTACAAGAATATAACTACTATAATACTGCTCCTATGTACAAGAATATAACTACTATAATACTGCTCTTATGTACAAGAATATAACTACTATAATACTACCTCCTATGTACAAGAATATAACTACTATAATACTGCTCCTATGTACAAGAATATAACTACTATAATAATACCTCCAATATGCAATAATATATCTGCTTTTATGCTGCCCATATGTAGTAATATATAACTAATATCAGTCTTTAATCTAAACAGATATATGATTTTTTTTAAGAGCACTTTAGGTGCAGATTATTGGATGACATTAGATGTTTATGTTATACACAGAATTGCAGAATTTATATCACATTGCATTGCTCTTTATACTTGGGCTATCGGATATCTGACAGACCCCACTCCTGCTTGTAGGGCCCCTCCTTCCCTATTATAGAATGAATCACATATTGCTATGATAGCACTCCCTTGTCCTGTGACTTGGCTCCTGCGGGGGCGCCATCACTTAATTGTGTTCTAAAGTAAATCTCGTTATATTTTGACATTTACCTTCCACATTGAAAGACCAAAATACACACAATTACGTCCATTCCTGGGAAGGTTGCTCCAGTCATTTGTGCTCAGCAGAGATGGGAAATAAAGAAAGCGGAAACACATTGTTATTCGCCCTCAGTAAAAAGCGCCGGGCAGGGCTAAGCAGCAATGAAATGGCTTTTACACAGCTGTTATTTTGTGAAGGCCTCAGCACAATATCCCAGCATTCTGATGAGCTGACGGACTGTATGATACGCATTTTATAGGGACTTCTATACAAAGCAAAAACCTTTTAAATATTTCTTTTCTGGTGACTCATTGTGATGCTGAGCCCTGAAATAAGCAACATTGTTCTATTCTATCATTTTCAGATACTATGAACATAAAAATATAAAACTACTTTTATAATGCCACATGTCCTTAAAATAAAATTTCCACATGGTTATCGGACAAAAAACATGCTATATAGTATCATAATACATTAACCTTAGAGACAATACTGTGCAGCGTGTAAGTAGAAGTTTCACTCAATGATTAAGTAAAATAATACAAACACTGGTCAAATCAAGTAATCTAATAATAGAAATACACAATTAATATTGTATAGTAGATATACACAGTGCTCACACACCACAGCTCTCAAGCCAAAATATGACACACCTAGAGGTGGAGCATCACAAGTAGAATAGAATTCACACTAAGAGTAAACCCTGTCTAATTACAATCCTGCCCTTTATGTACAAGAATACAGTATAACTACTATAATACTGCTCCTATGTACAAGAATATAACTGCTATAATACTGCCCCTATGTACAAGAATATAACTACTATAATACTGCTCCTATGTACAAGAATATAACTACTATAATACTACCTCCTATGTACAAGAATATAACTACTATAATACTACCTCCTATGTACAAGAATATAACTACTATAATACTGCCCCATGTACAAGAATATAACTACTATAATACTGCCTCTTATGTACAAGAATATAACTACTATAATACTACTCCTATGTACAAGAATATAACTACTATAATACTGCTCCTATGTACAAGAATATAACTACTATAATACTACCTCCTATGTACAAGAATATAACTACTATAATACTGCTCCTATGTACAAGAATATAACTACTATAATACTACCTCCTATGTACAAGAATATAACTACTATAATACTACCTCCTATGTACAAGAATATAACTACTATAATACTGCTCCTATGTACAAGAATATAACTACTATAATACTGCTCCTATGTACAAGAGTATAACTACTATAATACTACTCCTATGTACAAGAATATAACTACTATAATACTGCTCCTATGTACAAGAATATAACTACTATAATACTATCCTATGTACAAGAATATAACTATTATAATACTGCTCCTATGTACAAGAATATAACTACTATAATACTGCTCCTATGTACAAGAATATAACTACTATAATACTGCCCCCTATGTACAAGAATATAACTACTATAATACTGCCTCCTATGTACAAGAATATAACTACTATAATACTGCTCCTATGTTCAAGAATATAACTACTATAATACTACTCCTATGTACAAGAATATAACTACTATAATACTACTTCCTAGGTACAAGAATATAACTACTATAATACTACTCCTATGTACAAGAATATAACTACTATAATACTACTCCTATGTACAAGAATATAACTACTATAATACTACCTCCTATGTACAAGAATATAACTACTATAATACTGCTCCTATGTACAAGAATATAACTACTATAATACTACCTCCTATGTACAAGAATATAACTACTATAATACTGCTCCTATGTACAAGAATATAACTACTATAATACTGTCCCCTATGTACAAGAATATAACTACTATAATACTGCTCCTATGTACTAGCATACATGGATATACACCTGTGAGGGCTTCACCCTTAATGGTCTATCATGGTCGGGTCACCCTTTTTGTACTCTTTGCATATGTTGCATCTTTTTGGTTACTTTGCAGTAATGATGACTAGAGGAGATGTACGGTATTTTGTATTTTGTATTCAGGAGAATGCAGTGATATACGTTGTGTCCCGGAGATGATGATACAGGTTATCTACTCACAGTCTGTTCTTCTGCTTTCTGGCTCATCAGTGCTAGGTAGGAAAATAATAATTTACACATCAAAACAAGCAATGTAAATCTATAGGGAAAAGTACACAAAGTCACGTCAAGAAGGGACCCAGACTCAGTGAGCGTGGATCATTAGTATTAATGGGATATACATTAAAATAATAATAATAAGAGAGGTCACCTTCTAGAGCAGAGTATCTGTTACAGTGTGTCTGTTCCATACACTAATGATGGAGACACCTTAGTAAATAAAGCTCTCACGTTGCGTTCAGTCAGCATCCTACACAACCCTTTGTGTTCTCCAATATGCCGCTTAGTTAATTCCAACTCTCCAGACGATCTCTTTTATTCTGGGAGGCAAGAAAAGAAAAATTCATATTCATAAGCGAGTCAGCCCTCACTTACCGACTAGTCAAATACCAGGACTGATAATGAAGAGAATTAATTCTGATTTTCACACTGTGCAAAATACACAGAAATGACACGCTAGTGTAGTAGTCCTAGCCCGGGCACAGTGCGGTACAGTCACAACTCATCTCATCTGCTCTAATTCAATATGGTCTCAACTAACATCTATGATACACTTATCCCATACAGAATAAGCGCTCATTTACATATGTATGATGTGCAGCTCCGGAGCACACATATAAGAAATGACTGTGTCCAGAAAGTGAGGAACGCAAAGAAATTACTATAGGAGAAAAGATTCCCATAAGAGATTGTTTTTTCAAGTTTCAGCCATATTACTCTAATAAGGAACAATAATATACTGAGCAGTATTATAGGAGTTATATTCTTGTACATAGGAGGTAGTATTATAGTAGTTATATTCTTGTACATAGGAGCAGTATTATAGTAGTTATATTCTTGTACATAGGAGGTAGTATTATAGTAGTTATATTCTTGTACATAGGGGGTAGTATTATAGTAGTTATATTCTTGTACATAGGAGTAGTATTATAGTAGTTATATTCTTGTACATAGGAGCAGTATTATAGTAGTTATATTCTTGTACATAGGAGGTAGTATTATAGTAGTTATATTCTTGTACATAGGAGTAGTATTATAGTAGTTATATTCTTGTACATAGGGGGCAGTATTATAGTAGTTATATTCTTGTACATAGGAGCAGTATTATAGTAGTTATATTCTTGTATATAGGAGTAGTATTATAGTAGTTATATTCTTGTACATAGGAGCAGTATTATAGTAGTTATATTCTTGTACATAGGAGCAGTATTATAGTAGTTATATTCTTGTACATAGGAGGTAGTATTATAGTAGTTATATTCTTGTACATAGGAGGTAGTATTATAGTAGTTATATTCTTGTACATAGGAGCAGTATTATAGTAGTTATATTCTTGTACATAGGAGCAGTATTATAGTAGTTATATTCTTGTACATAGGAGGTAGTATTATAGTAGTTATATTCTTGTACATAGGAGCAGTATTATAGTAGTTATATTCTTGTACATAGGAGTAGTATTATAGTAGTTATATTCTTGTACATAGGAGCAGTATTATAGTAGTTATATTCTTGTACATAGGAGGTAGTATTATAGTAGTTATATTCTTGTACATAGGAGGTAGTATTATAGTAGTTATATTCTTGTACATAGGGGGCAGTATTATAGTAGTTATATTCTTGTACATAGGAGCAGTATTATAGTAGTTATATTCTTGTACATAAGAGCAGTATTATAGTAGTTATATTCTTGTACATAGGAGCAGTATTATAGTAGTTATATTCTTGTACATAGGAGGTAGTATTATAGTAGTTATATTCTTGTACATGGGGGCAGTATTATAGTAGTTATATTCTTGTACATAAGAGCAGTATTATAGTAGTTATATTCTTGTACATAGGAGCAGTATTATAGTAGTTATATTCTTGTACATAGGAGCAGTATTATAGTAGTTATATTCTTGTACATAGGAGCAGTATTACAGTAGTTATATTCTTGAACATAGGGGGTAGTATTATAGTAGTTATATTCTTGTACATAGGCGCAGTATTATAGTAGTTATATTCTTGTACATAGGAGCAGTATTACAGTAGTTATATTCGTGAACATAGGGGGTAGTATTATAGTAGTTATAGTCTTGTACATAGGGAGCAGTATTATAGTAGTTATATTCTTGTACATAGGAGGTAGTATTATAGTAGTTATATTCTTGTACATAGGAGCAGTATTATAGTAGTTATATTCTTGTACATAGGAGCAGTATTATAGTAGTTATATTCTTGTACATAAGGGGCAGTATTATAGTAGTTATATTCCTGTACATAGGAGTAGTATTATAGTAGTTATATTCTTGTACATAAGGGGTAGTATTATAGTAGTTATATTCTTGTACATAGGGGGCAGTATTATAGTAGTTATATTCTTGTACATAGGGGCAGTATTATAGTAGTTATATTCTTGTACATAAGAGCAGTATTATAGTAGTTATATTCTTGTACATAGGAGCAGTATTATAGTAGTTATATTCTTGTACATAGGGGCAGTATTATAGTAGTTATATTCTTGTACATAGGAGGTAGTATTATAGTAGTTATATTCTTGGACATAGGAGCAGTATTATAGTAATTATATTCTTGCACATAGGGGGCAGTATTATAGTAGTTATATTCTTGTACATAAAAGCAGTATTATAGTAGTTATATTCTTGTACATAGGAGTAGTATTATAGTAGTTATATTCTTGAACATAGGGGGTAGTATTACAGTAGTTATATTCTTGTACATAGGAGCAGTATTATAGTAGTTATATTCTTGTACATAGGAGCAGTATTATAGTAGTTCTATTCTTGTACATAGGGGCAGTATTATAGTAGTTATATTCTTGTTCATAGGAGCTGTATTATAGTAGTTATATTCTTGTACATAGGGGGTAGTATTATAGTAGTTATATTCTTGTACATAGGAGGTAGTATTATAGTAGTTATATTCTTGTACATAGGAGGTAGTATTATAGTAGTTATATTCTTGTACATAGGAGCAGTATTATAGTAGTTCTATTCTTGTACATAGGGGCAGTATTATAGTTGTTATATTCTTGTTCATAGGAGCTGTATTATAGTAGTTATATTCTTGTACATAGGGGGTAGTATTATAGTAGTTATATTCTTGTACATAGGGGTAGTATTATAGTAGTTATATTCTTGTACATAGGAACAGTATTATAGTAGTTATATTCTTGTACATAGGAGGTAGTATTATAGTAGATATATTCTTGTACATAGGAGCAGTATTATAGTAGTTATAATCTTGTACATAGGAGCAGTATTATAGTAGTTATATTCTTGTACATAGGAGCAGTATTATAGTAGTTATATTCTTGTACATAGGAGCAGTAGTATAGTAGTTACAGTCATATGAAAAAGTTTGGGCACCCCTATTAATCTTAATCATTTTTAGTTCTAAATATTTGGGTGTTTGCAACAGCCATTTCAATTTGATATATCTAATAACTGATGGACACAGTAATATTTCAGGATTGAAATGAGGTTTATTGTACTAACAGAAAATGTGCAATATGCATTAAACCAAAATTTGACCGGTGCAAAAATTTGGGTACCCTTATCATTTTATTGATTTGAATACTCCTAACTACTTTTTACTGACTTACTGAAGCACAAAATTGGTTTTGTAACCTCACTGAGCTTTGAACTTCATAGCCAGGTGTATCCAATCATGAGAAAAGGTATTTAAGGTGGCCAATTGCAAGTTGTTCTCCTATTTGAATCTCCTCTGAAGAGTGGCATCATGGGCTCCTCAAAACAACTCTCAAATGATCTGAAAACAAAGATTGTTCAACATAGTTGTTCAGGGAAAGGATACAAAAAGTTGTCTCAGAGATTTAACCTGTCAGTTTCCACTGTGAGGAACATAGTAAGGAAATGGAAGACCACAGGGACAGTTCTTGTTAAGCCCAGAAGTGGCAGGCCAAGAAAAATATCAGAAAGGCAGAGAAGAAGAATGGTGAGAACAGTCAAGGACAATCCACAGACCACCTCCAAAGAGCTGCAGCATCATCTTGCTGCAGATGGTGTCACTGTGCATCGGTCAACAATACAGCACACTTTGCACAAGGAGAAGCTGTATGGGAGAGTGATGCGAAAGAAGCCGTTTCTGAAAGCACGCCACAAACAGAGTCGCCTGAGGTATGCAAAAGCACATTTGGACAAGCCAGCTTCATTTTGGAAGAAGGTCCTGTGGACTGATGAAACAAAGATTGAGTTGTTTGGTCATACAAAAAGGCGTTATGCATGGCGTCCAAAAAACACAGCATTCCAAGAAAAATACTTGCTACCCACTGTAAAATTTGGTGGAGGTTCCATCATGCTTTGGGGCTGTGTGGCCAATGCCGGCACCGGGAATCTTGTTAAAGTTGAGGGTCGCATGGATTCAACTCAGTATCAGCAGATTCTTGAGAATAATGTACAAGAATCAGTGACGAATTTGAAGTTACGCCGGGGATGGATATTTCAGCAAGACAATGATCCAAATCTACTCAGGCATTCATGCAGAGGAACAATTACAATGTTCTGGAATGGCCATCCCAGTCCCCAGACCTGAATATCATTGAACATCTGTGGGATAATTTGAAGCGGGCTGTCCATGCTCGGCGACCATCAAACTTAACTGAACTGGAATTGTTTTGTAAAGAGGAATGGTCAAAAATACCTTCATCCAGGATCCAGGAACTGATTAAAAGCTACAGGAAGCGACTAGAGGCTGTTATTTTTACAAAAGGAGGATCTACTAAATATTAATGTCACTTTTCTGTTGAGGTGCCCATACTTTTGCATCGGTCAAATTTTGGTTTAATGCATATTGCACATTTTCTGTTAGTACAATAAACCTCATTTCAATCCTGAAATATTACTGTGTCCATCAGTTATTAGATATATCAAATTGAAATGGCTGTTGCAAACACCCAAATATTTAGAACTAAAAATGATTAAGATTAATAGGAGCGCCCAAACTTTTTCATATGACTGTATATTCTTGTACATAGGAGGTGTAGTATTATAGTAGTTATATTCTTGTACATAGTAGTATTATAGTAGTTATATTCTTGTACATAGGAGCTGTATTATAGTAGTTATATTCTTGTACATATGTAGCAGTATTATAGTAGTTATAGTCTTGTACATAGGAGCAGTATTATAGTAGTTATATTCTTGTACATAGGAGGTAGTATTATAATAGTTATAGTCTTGTACATAGGGGCAGTATTATAGTAGTTATATTCTTGTACATAGGAGACAGTATTATAGTAGTTATATTCTTGTACATAGGAGCAGTATTATAGTAGTTATATTCTTGTACATAGGAGTAGTATTATAATAGTTATATTCTTGTACATAGGAGCAGTATTATAATAGTTATATTCTTGTACATAGGAGCAGTATTATAATAGTTATATTCTTGTACATAGGGGCAGTATTATAGTAGTTATATTCTTGTACATAGGGGGCAGTATTATAGTAGTTATATTCTTGTACATAGGGGCAGTATTATAGTAGTTATATTCTTGTACATAGGAGCAGTATTATAGTAGTTATATTCTTGTACATAGGAGTAGTATTATAGTAGTTATATTCTTGTACATAGGGGGGGCAGTATTATAGTAGTTATATTCTTGTACATAGGAGTAGTATTATAGTAGTTATATTCTTGTACATAGGAGGTAGTATTCTAGTAGTTATATTCTTGTACATAGGAGCAGTATTATAGTAGTTATATTCTTGTACATAGGAGCAGTATTATAGTAGTTATATTCTTGTACATAGGAGCAGTATTATAGTAGTTATATTCTTGTACATAGGAGGTAGTATTATAGTAGTTATATTCTTATACATAGGAGCAGTATTATAGTAGTTATATTCTTGTACATAGGAGCAGTATTATAGTAGTTATATTCTTGTACATAGGAGGTAGTATTATAGTAGTTATATTCTTGTACATAGGAGGTAGTATTATAGTAGTTATATTCTTGTACATAGGAGCAGTATTATAGTAGTTATATTCTTGTACATAGGGGCAGTATTATAGTAGTTATATTCTTGTACATAGGGGGCAGTATTGTAGAAGTTATATTATTTTACATACGAGTCAGTATTACGATGTTAGCATTATTATGTTATATTTTACTCTATAGGGGGCAGTAATATGTTTAGTACAGTGAGCTGAAAAGTCTTTCCCATCCTATAAGTAAATTGCCTCTGCGCTGACTGTATAGATATATGTTCATGTCTACGGGCCTTTTAACATGTAACATAAAACCTTTCAATTCGTCATATGTCATTGGCTACAGTGTTTGCTGGGAGTCGTAGTTGGACGACAGTTACTGAACAAAATGTTATAAAAGTCTGTTTCTTCCATCATATAGTTTGGGAAGTGTGGGAGATGACAGCCTAGGAATACGCCGGGGGCTTTGCAGGTAGCGGTTGCTGCTTATTTCTCGTCCTTTTCTCTGTCTACCTATGGTGTTTGCTCCAGTCCCTTGACATTAAGCTTTGTCTCCCCTGGTACAATGTGACAGTGCTCAGCAAGGCCTGACAGCCGCAGTCTGCACAGTGACATATATACTGTATATCTCCTGCCTTACCCTCTATTACTTCAAATCCTGTTACCTGTTATATAAAATAGAAGCAAGTATGATCAGTGTTACATTATTTCATGTCAAGGCATATGAATAATCTACATAATAAGTGTATATGATGGGATGTGCTGCGCCCACTGACATATTATACTCGGGATAGTGAGAGTTATATACCAGGACTGCCAACCATGTCCTCTCGATATGAGAACCTTACAATGGGTCTCTGTATCTGGGGGTGGTG
Source organism: Leptodactylus fallax (assembly GCA_947044405.1). Lineage (NCBI taxonomy): Eukaryota > Metazoa > Chordata > Amphibia > Anura > Leptodactylidae > Leptodactylus > Leptodactylus fallax. Next base: position 8,062 of record CAMRHE010001939.1, on the reverse strand, counting down.
GGGTCCTTTTTAGTGCTCATGTACTAGCAGTAGGCAATAGGCAGAGCTTTAGCTTTTTCCTACCTGGAGCAAATGGCTCAGTCCATATGGTACATATAAATATCACAGCCAAGGTACAGTGGCTTGTTGGCATTCCCCAGGGTCACAATACCTGGTCACGTTCCCTAGTACGCCCCTCTGGAGGTAGACACCTAATATTTGCTGAGGTCTCACAGCACAGACACAGGAGCCCAGTTCTAGGTAACTATCTTGGATATAGGAAAAGCAATGGGGACATGCACATAAAGTGTTAATAATCATACTGCCAATGGAGAAAGGCATGGAGCCAATGTGACCCAGTCCTTGTAGTAGCCGCAGGGTCTGCACCTTTGGTACCCTTGCTCATAGCTATAGGTAATTACCTAGTAGGTCTAATAGCCTATGACCATGAAATCAGGCACACAATGGGTTAATAATGCTTTTTGCTCCTCCCAGTGACAGATATATAGCCCACATTACCTGGTGCTTGTAGTAGCCGCAGGGTCTGCACCTTTGGTACATATGCCCTTGCTCATAGCTGTAGGCAACAGCCTAGGAAGCCTAATAGTCTACCCGTGGCCATGGAGCTTGGCACGCCAAGTGTTAACTTCGCTTTCCTTTTACCATCTTGGAAGGTGAAATTATCATAAATGATTGTTCATTTTCCGTGGATTAGACTTCCACATTTGCCGGGAGAGACATCCACATATTTATAAGTTCTTTTCATGGCTGGAGATGAATCAGTCGATTTCGGAGTCTTCATATTCATAGGACATTGTTTAATCCTGAAATAGCTTTATTACGGCGGCTTCTCAACGCCTCGCCGTGTTTCATCCTCCGCCTCACATCCATATTCATCAGGTGCAAATTTACATTGTTTTACAGACCAAAGTACCTGGAGCTTCATCTGTCTGAGCTCCTTACAAGTCCTATCTGAGGATCTCCAGCAGGAACACAAGGTTGACAATCAGATTTCATGATATTTATGATACAGGTCGACAGGTTTATCGTTTCCGAGTCTCATCTTTAAGTCATTTTTGGACTCATTAAGATTAAAGTTAAGAGAAACAATTGATACTTGATAAGATCTGGAGAAGATCCAGCGTGAGCCAAGAAAACAAGGTCTGAAGGAAGAAGCCTCAGTCCTGGCATCAGGCATGAGATCAACTATGTCTCTGCCTTTGGAACGCAATGAGTCGCATTGAGTCGGACATCGTGCGCCCCAATGGGCAGTAAATATTGCACCCCTACTGAACTCCATAGATACAAAGTAGGGTCTAGATCGGATAGAGGGGTCTGAAGGGGAAAAGAAGAGTCTGGGATGGACAGAAGGGTCTGGAGGTGGACAGAGGGGTCTAGATAGGATAAAGGCATCTGTATGGGAAAAGAGGGATCTGGAGGGGGACAGAGGAATGTAGACAGGACAGGTGGATATGGAGGGGGATAGAGGAGCCGGAGGTGTCAGAGATATCTGGATAGTTGTCACATGACTATGTGATATGTGAACCTGTGACCTGAATCCTGCCCCTCTGCAAGGAAAATGAACAAGTAGGTGGAGACTGACAAGTGCTATAAAATATGGCGGTAAGAACCATGAACTGGAAACAATACAGTATGGTCACAATGAAGACAAAGGGAGAACAAGTCCTGTCCTGTGCGAAGACCACAGACACATCTGGGGAAATAATGCCTGATTCTCTCCTCCGCCAGGTACAGATTATCTGTTTCGCCTTTAATTCGATATGTTACAGATTTACAATATTTCCATCCTTTATTTGCAGTTTCAGCAGTTTCAGCTTTCCAGTAGAATTAAAAAACCTAAACCCATAAAGGGCACGAATTGTGAGAGCATTGCGCTAATTTATTAAGCAGAATTGAACGCGCAGAATTGAAATCCAGTTCGTAAATTCTCGAATGAATCTTTTGTCGTTTTTCATTTTGAAACAATTCTATATCTACATATAAAGTGATAAAATACGATTTGATTCCGGTGATTTATTCTTCCTATTTCAGCCATGTGTTTATCTATCAATACATCACGGCACGACATATAAACCCAAAGTGAATTCGCCGTCGGAATACTATCAATTTGTCAATTGTCTATTACAAAAGCTCTCGACGTAAGGCGGAATACTTGTAAAATGGAGATAAAGTAATAAGGAACGATCCGCAGTGTTTATTCTCTGTCTGACTCTGACATTTGGCTTTTGCTTGGAATAATAATCTCGGTGTTAATATTCACAAACAAAATAAATGAAAATCCAGGGAAAATTTATTATCTGCCCGATGTGTGACTGCCGGGAATGAACAGGAGCCTGCAGGTAGTGTTACCTATTACTGGACCTGCAGGTAGTGTTACCTGTTACTGGGGCTGCGGGTAGTGTTACCTGTTACTGGAGCTGCGGGTAGTGTTACTGGGGCTGCAGGTAGTGTTACCTGTTACTGGAGCTGCGGGTAGTGTTACCTGTTACTGGGGCTGCGGGTAGTGTTACCTGTTACTGGAGCTGCGGGTAGTGTTACCTGTTACTGGGGCTGCGGGTAGTGTTACCTGTTACTGGGGCTGCGGGTAGTGTTACCTGTTACTGGAGCTGCAGGTAGTGTTACCTGTTACTGGGGCTGCGGGTAGTGTTACCTGTTACTGGAGCTGCGGGTAGTGTTACCTGTTACTGGGGCTGCGGGTAGTGTTACCTGTTACTGGGGCTGCGGGTAGTGTTACCTGTTACTGGGGCTGCAGGTAGTGTTACCTGTTACTGGAGCTGCAGGTAGTGTTACCTGTTACTGGATCTGCAGGTAGTGTTACCTGTTACTGGGGCTGCGGGTAGTGTTACCTGTTACTGGAGCTGCGGGTAGTGTTACCTGTTACTGGAGCTGCGGGTAGTGTTACCTGTTACTGGAGCTGCGGGTAGTGTTACCTGTTACTGGGGCTGCAGGTAGTGTTACCTGTTACTGGGGCTGCGGGTAGTGTTACCTGTTACTGGGGCTGCGGGTAGTGTTACCTGTTACTGGAGCTGCGGGTAGTGTTACCTGTTACTGGGGCTGCGGGTAGTGTTATCTGTTACTGGAGCTGCGGGTAGTGTTACCTGTTACTGGAGCTGCGGGTAGTGTTACCTGTTACTGGGGCTGCGGGTAGTGTTACCTGTTACTGGAGCTGCGGGTAGTGTTACCTGTTACTGGGGCTGCGGGTAGTGTTATCTGTTACTGGGGCTGCGGGTAGTGTTACCTGTTACTGGAGCTGCGGGTAGTGTTACCTGTTACTGGGGCTGCGGGTAGTGTTACCTGTTACTGGGGCTGCAGGTAGTGTTACCTGTTACTGGGGCTGCGGGTAGTGTTACCTGTTACTGGAGCTGCAGGTAGTGTTACCTGTTACTGGAGCTGCGGGTAGTGTTACCTATTACTGGAGCTGCGGGTAGTGTTACCTGTTACTGGAGCTGCGGGTAGTGTTACCTGTTACTGGAGCTGCGGGTAGTGTTACCTGTTACTGGAGCTGCGGGTAGTGTTACCTGTTACTGGGGCTGCGGGTAGTGTTACCTGTTACTGGAGCTGCGGGTAGTGTTACCTGTTACTGGGGCTGCGGGTAGTGTTACCTGTTACTGGAGCTGCAGGTAGTGTTACCTGTTACTGGGGCTGCGGGTAGTGTTACCTGTTACTGGAGCTGCGGGTAGTGTTACCTGTTACTGGGGCTGCGGGTAGTGTTACCTGTTACTGGAGCTGCAGGTAGTGTTACCTGTTACTGGGGCTGCGGGTAGTGTTACTTGTTACTGGGGCTGCAGGTAGTGTTACCTGTTACTGGGGCTGCAGGTAGTGTTACCTGTTACTGGAGCTGCAGGTAGTGTTACCTGTTACTGGGGCTGCGGGTAGTGTTACCTGTTACTGGGGCTGCAGGTAGTGTTACCTGTTACTGGGGCTGCAGGTAGTGTTACCTGTTACTGGAGCTGCAGGTAGTGTTACCTGTTACTGGGGCTGCGGGTAGTGTTACCTGTTACTGGAGCTGCAGGTAGTGTTACTGGAGCTGCAGGTAGTGTTACCTGTTACTGGAGCTGCGGGTAGTGTTACTGGAGCTGCAGGTAGTGTTACCTGTTACTGGAGCTGCGGGTAGTGTTACCTGTTACTGGGGCTGCGGGTAGTGTTACCTGTTACTGGGGCTGCGGGTAGTGTTACCTGTTACTGGAGCTGCGGGTAGTGTTACCTGTTACTGGGGCTGCGGGTAGTGTTACCTGTTACTGGGGCTGCGGGTAGTGTTACCTGTTACTGGAGCTGCAGGTAGTGTTACCTGTTACTGGAGCTGCGGGTAGTGTTACCTGTTACTGGGGCTGCGGGTAGTGTTACCTGTTACTGGGGCTGCAGGTAGTGTTACCTGTTACTGGGGCTGCGGGTAGTGTTACCTGTTACTGGAGCTGCAGGTAGTGTTACCTGTTACTGGAGCTGCGGGTAGTGTTACCTATTACTGGAGCTGCGGGTAGTGTTACCTGTTACTGGAGCTGCGGGTAGTGTTACCTGTTACTGGAGCTGCGGGTAGTGTTACCTGTTACTGGAGCTGCGGGTAGTGTTACCTGTTACTGGGGCTGCGGGTAGTGTTACCTGTTACTGGGGCTGCGGGTAGTGTTACCTGTTACTGGGGCTGCGGGTAGTGTTACCTGTTACTGGAGCTGCAGGTAGTGTTACCTGTTACTGGATCTGCAGGTAGTGTTACCTGTTACTGGAGCTGCAGGTAGTGTTACCTGTTACTGGATCTGCAGGTAGTGTTACCTGTTACTGGGGCTGCGGGTAGTGTTACCTGTTACTGGAGCTGCGGGTAGTGTTACCTGTTACTGGAGCTGCGGGTAGTGTTACCTGTTACTGGAGCTGCGGGTAGTGTTACCTGTTACTGGAGCTGCGGGTAGTGTTACCTGTTACTGGAGCTGCGGGTAGTGTTACCTGTTACTGGGGCTGCAGGTAGTGTTACCTGTTACTGGGGCTGCAGGTAGTGTTACCTGTTACTGGGGCTGCGGGTAGTGTTACCTGTTACTGGGGCTGCGGGTAGTGTTACCTGTTACTGGAGCTGCGGGTAGTGTTACCTGTTACTGGAGCTGCGGGTAGTGTTACCTGTTACTGGGGCTGCGGGTAGTGTTACCTGTTACTGGGGCTGCAGGTAGTGTTACCTGTTACTGGGGCTGCGGGTAGTGTTACCTGTTACTGGAGCTGCAGGTAGTGTTTCCTGTTACTGGAGCTGCGGGTAGTGTTACCTATTACTGGAGCTGCGGGTAGTGTTACCTGTTACTGGAGCTGCGGGTAGTGTTACCTGTTACTGGAGCTGCGGGTAGTGTTACCTGTTACTGGAGCTGCGGGTAGTGTTACCTGTTACTGGGGCTGCGGGTAGTGTTACCTGTTACTGGAGCTGCGGGTAGTGTTACCTGTTACTGGGGCTGCGGGTAGTGTTACCTGTTACTGGAGCTGCAGGCAGTGTTACCTGTTACTGGGGCTGCGGGTAGTGTTACCTGTTACTGGAGCTGCGGGTAGTGTTACCTGTTACTGGGGCTGCGGGTAGTGTTACCTGTTACTGGAGCTGCAGGTAGTGTTACCTGTTACTGGGGCTGCGGGTAGTGTTACCTGTTACTGGGGCTGCAGGTAGTGTTACCTGTTACTGGAGCTGCAGGTAGTGTTACCTGTTACTGGGGCTGCGGGTAGTGTTACCTGTTACTGGAGCTGCAGGTAGTGTTACTGGAGCTGCAGGTAGTGTTACCTGTTACTGGAGCTGCGGGTAGTGTTACTGGAGCTGCAGGTAGTGTTACCTGTTACTGGAGCTGCGGGTAGTGTTACCTGTTACTGGGGCTGCGGGTAGTGTTACCTGTTACTGGGGCTGCGGGTAGTGTTACCTGTTACTGGAGCTGCGGGTAGTGTTACCTGTTACTGGGGCTGCGGGTAGTGTTACCTGTTACTGGGGCTGCGGGTAGTGTTACCTGTTACTGGAGCTGCAGGTAGTGTTACCTGTTACTGGAGCTGCGGGTAGTGTTACCTGTTACTGGGGCTGCGGGTAGTGTTACCTGTTACTGGGGCTGCAGGTAGTGTTACCTGTTACTGGGGCTGCGGGTAGTGTTACCTGTTACTGGAGCTGCAGGTAGTGTTACCTGTTACTGGAGCTGCGGGTAGTGTTACCTATTACTGGAGCTGCGGGTAGTGTTACCTATTACTGGAGCTGCGGGTAGTGTTACCTGTTACTGGAGCTGCGGGTAGTGTTACCTGTTACTGGGGCTGCGGGTAGTGTTACCTGTTACTGGAGCTGCAGGTAGTGTTACCTGTTACTGGAGCTGCGGGTAGTGTTACCTGTTACTGGGGCTGCGGGTAGTGTTACCTGTTACTGGGGCTGCAGGTAGTGTTACCTGTTACTGGAGCTGCGGGTAGTGTTACCTGTTACTGGAGCTGCGGGTAGTGTTACCTGTTACTGGAGCTGCGGGTAGTGTTACCTGTTACTGGGGCTGCGGGTAGTGTTACCTGTTACTGGGGCTGCGGGTAGTGTTACCTGTTACTGGGGCTGCGGGTAGTGTTACCTGTTACTGGAGCTGCGGGTAGTGTTACTGGAGCTGCAGGTAGTGTTACCTGTTACTGGAGCTGCGGGTAGTGTTACCTGTTACTGGGGCTGCGGGTAGTGTTACTGGAGCTGCAGGTAGTGTTACCTGTTACTGGAGCTGCGGGTAGTGTTACCTGTTACTGGGGCTGCGGGTAGTGTTACCTGTTACTGGGGCTGCGGGTAGTGTTACCTGTTACTGGAGCTGCGGGTAGTGTTACCTGTTACTGGGGCTGCGGGTAGTGTTACCTGTTACTGGGGCTGCGGGTAGTGTTACCTGTTACTGGAGCTGCAGGTAGTGTTACCTGTTACTGGAGCTGCGGGTAGTGTTACTGGAGCTGCAGGTAGTGTTACCTGTTACTGGAGCTGCGGGTAGTGTTACCTGTTACTGGGGCTGCAGGTAGTGTTACCTGTTACTGGGGCTGCAGGTAGTGTTACCTGTTACTGGGGCTGCAAGTATTTATAAAGTCCAAGTTACCTGTGTTGGCTTCATGGAGCCGTCCTGGCATTTATGATGATTGAGATCCATGTGAGATCGGTGTGGTTCGGATCTCTGGGACCTCCACTTAGCAGTGCTGTAGCCCTTTCCATATTACACCAGACACAGAGATACTATATAGAGATACTATATAGAGATATTTCCTTAAAGGGGTTGTCCTATTACAGACACTTATCCCCTAGACACAGGACAGTGGATAAGTGTCAAATTGTTGGGGCCCCAATCACCAAGTCCCCCAGTGATCAGGAGGACAAGGAAGTGCTATATTCACTTATATGGGGGCGGTCGGCGCATTACCGTCCCGCAGTAACTTTGTTACTAGGTTATGTTACTATGTTACCATGTTACTAGGATATTATACTACCATGTTATTATATTACCACATTATTTCATTACTATGGTCCTAGGTTACTATATTATATTATTAGGTTATTAAATTACTTTTACTTTATTACTATGTTACTATATAAGTAGGTTGTTATACTACTATGTTATTTTGTTACTATGGGATATTATATTATTGTCGCTAGATTATTTTCTCACTAGATTACTATATCACTAGATTATTTTCTCACTAGATTACTATATCACTAGATTATTTCCTCACTAGTTTACTATATCACTAGATTATTTTCTTATTACATTACTATATCACTAGATTATTTTCTTACTAGATTACTTTGTCACCAGATTATTTTCTTACTAGATTACTATATCACTAGATTAGTTTCTTATTAGATTACTATATCACTAGATTATTTTCTTATTACAATACTATATCACTAGATTATTTTCTTACTAGATTACTTTGTCACCAGATTATTTTCTTACTAGATTACTATATCACTAGATTAGTTTCTTATTAGATTACTATATCACTAGATTATTTTCTTATTACAATACTATATCACTAGATTATTTTCTTACTAGATTACTATATCACTAGATTAGTTTCTTATTAGATTACTATATCACTAGATTATTTTCTTATTACAATACTATAT
>CAMRHE010001938.1:0-19320 GCA_947044405.1 Leptodactylus fallax | reverse complement strand
TCAATATTTGTCTAGAAAATGAACTTTATCCCCCAAAACACATTTCAACATCATTGCAGCCCTGCCTTAAAAGGACCACCTAACATCGTTTCAGTGATTGCTCCATTAACACAGGTGTGGGTGTTGATGAGGACAGGGCTGGAGATCAATCTGTCATGATTAAGTAAGAATGACACCACTGGACACTTTAAAAGGAGGCTGGTGCTTGCCATAATTGTTTCTCTTCTGTTAACCATGGTTATCTCTAAAGAAACACGTGCAGTCATCATTGCACTGCACAAAAATGGCCCTAACTGGGAAGAGTATTGCAGCTAGAAAGATTGCACCTCAGTCAACAATCTATCGCATCATCAAAAACTTCAAGGAGAGAGGTTCCATTGGTGCCAAAAAGGCTCCAGGGCGCCCAAGAAAGACCAGCAAGTGGCAGGACCGTCTCTTAAAAGTGTTTCAGCTGCGGGATCGGGCTACCAGCAGTGCAGAGCTTGCTGAGGAATGGCAGCAGGCAGGTGTGAGTGCATCTGCACGCACTGTGAGGCGGAGACTCTTGGAGCAAGGCCTGGTCTCAAGGAAGGCAGCAAAGAAGCCACTTCTCTCCAGAAAAAACATCAGGGACAGACTGATATTCTGCAAAAGGTACAGGGAGTGGACTGCTGAGGACTGGGGTAAAGTCATTTTCTCTGATGAATCCCCTTTTCGATTGTTTGGAACATCTGGAAAACATCTTATTCGGAGAAGAAGAGGTGAGCGCTACCACCAGTCTTGTCTCATGCCAACTGTAAAGCATCCTGAAACCATTCATGTGTGGGGTTGCTTCTCAGCCAAGGGAATCGGCTCTCTCACAGTCTTGCCTAAAAACACAGCCATGAATAAAGAATGGTACCAGAATGTCCTCCAAGAGCAACTTCTCCCAACCGTCCAAGAGCAGTTTGGCGCTCAACAATGCCTTTTCCAGCATGATGGAGCACCTTGCCATAAAGCAAAGATGATAACTAAATGGCTCAGGGAACAAAACATAGAGATTTTGGGTCCATGGCCTGGAAACTCCCCCAGATCTTAATCCCATTGAGAACTTGTGGTCAATCATCAAGAGACGGGTGGACAAACAAAAACCAACAAATTCAGACAAAATTAAAGCATTGATTCTGCAAGAATGGACTGCTATCAGTCAGGATTTGGTCCAGAAGTTGATTGAGAGCATGCCAGGGAGAATTGCAGAGGTCCTGAAGAAGAAGGGTCAACACTGCAAATATTGACTTGCTGCATTAACTCATTCTAACTGTCAATATAAGCTTCTGTTACTCATAATATGAATGCAATTATATTTCTGTATGTGATAAAAACATCTGACAAACACACATAAAAACCAGAAGGCAGCAGATCATGTGAAAATAGAATATTTGTGTCATGCTCAAAACTTTTGGCCATGACTGTACTTTTATTTAAAGGGAGTCTATCATTAGATATAGGCAAACGAAACGCACGTCGGGGTTCCATAGTGCTGTGAGAGGGTGTTTTCCCACGTTTAACATGTCTGTGGGTAAGCTGATATCACTTTGTAATTGATCTTTATTACTAATGGAGCTGTTACCTTTGCAGGCATATTTATATTAGTATTATCTGCCAACTTACTTTAATATTTATTATCTGCTTTGTGTTATATATTTTTTTCAGTTTGTCTGTTATAACTGGTATGACTCAGTGGATTAAAGTTTAATGTTATTCTATGTAAATGTGGTTGATAATCCCCTCATCACCGTTTGTTTTCTACCTGTAGTGTGGAGACAGGTTATATTTAATGCCTTTGTTGGCGCAACGATGATGTAAGACTTAGGCAGGTCGCTGGGGACCCACCTCTTCCTCCATTGGCCCAGTTGCACGCTTGTTATCCAGACCTTCATTTGTCCTGGCTGGAGTACAGCCAACTTGTGGCCTTCTTGCGGAAATTCTCCTTGACTCCCCTCCTTTCCTCGACTATGACTGACCTGGAGTCCACCCTTTCCCACGATGACACTACTCCCGGGCCCCCTCATATACAGTTCCCTGGGAGTCTGACCTCCGTGCAGGTCTGCCCCTCGCTGACTGGGATAGGTCTTTCCTATTCGCCCATAAGCTTCCGTTGCCTTGCAGTGCGCAAGAAAAGAATTTCAAGATTCTGTCTCGATGGTACAGATGTCCTGACTTCCTGCACAGAATATATCCTGCTGTGACTGACCGGTGTTGGCGCTGTGGCACGGAAAGTATGACGTTCTTAGGCCCTTCTGGGATGCTGTGTTCGACCTGTATGCTAAGATGTGTTATCGTACCGTCACAGCTACTCCTCAACTGGCCTTTCTTTCAGTTATCCCTGGCGGAGCACTGCTGCACCTTCCCTGGTTGAATTCCTACAGGAGCTTATCCTAATAAGGAGAATGGAGGCCCTGATGGCGGAGGATTCTTTCGATCCTTCCAAATTTGACGCTCTTTGGAGGCCTTGGGTGGTGTTTCAGGAATCGACCGAGTTCTCCTCTTTCTTCTCATGATCTGGAATTACTTTATATTATTATTTTCTTTTCCATTTTTTTCTTCAGCGGATACTGGTCGTTTTTGCCCTTCCCCTGATACTCCCCTTCCCCCTCCTTATCTTCCTCATGTGTCTTCCCTATTGCTTGTCCCAGCTGTGTGTTTCCCTGGTCTATTTTGTTCGTCCTTCGGTTCTATACAGGTGTTGTTTGTATGTTCTCATACCCCTGGGCCTCTCGCCCCCATTACTAGAATATTGTGTTTCATAACAGCGGGCGGGGATCCCCCCCTAGCCTTTAGTATTAGGGCGAGGCCTGCGCGCCTTAGCGTCTTTGTTGGTTTATATTGTTTTTTGGTTCCCTTTTTCTTCCCCTACCTCTTATTTTGTATTGTACTGAAAATCCTTAATAAACATTGATTAAACATAAATTAATCATAACTGATCTCAAAAAACAAATTAATCCTTGCTCTCATTGTATAGGTCCTAATTACACATTATATGTGCAAAGCTTTAGGACACAGTCCACTCTGAAAGTCATTAACTTGTATAAATATTGATTATGGTCATTTTATGCTCCAGAGTTATGTCACCATTAAATGAGTTCTATCTGTGAGTATAAATTAGTTGCTTTTAGCTTTGAGGCACTGGGATTTTGATTAGAATTCAACACTCTGCTACCAGTAAGATTCCCAAAGGCATGTTATGAACTAATGAAGTAGTCCACATTGATGGATCATGTTCTTATCATAACACATATTTGGTTCTGAGAAGCAAAGATATATACTGGGGACTTTAAAGCAAATAAATATTTGGTGATATTTACGGCAGTATCTTCTTTATACATGTAATTAATGTTGCCAAATATGTACTGAGGCCACTAATCTAAGACATAGCATAAGTCAGGACATGCTGAGAGTGGTAGATTCATAAAAGCTGGAGAACCTTAGGTTAAAGACCAATGATCTATGATATCACAATAGTCCAGCCATGATGAGAGTGATGGTATTATTAAAGGTGAATGGCCAAGTTTACTCTATTAATAATAATAATAATAATAACAACAACAACAACAACAACAACAACAACAACAACAATAATAATAATAATAATAATAATTTTATTTATATAGAGCCAACACATTCCTCAGAACTTTAAAAATCAGAGGGTAAATGAGCAGATCTTACAGTGTAACACTTACAATCTATGAGGCAATAGAGGTGACACAACTGGTAAGAGTACTTACTCTGGTAATAGTACAGTAGTCCAGCCATCTTATAAATAAAATCATATAAATGAAGTTGTATGAGTTTATGTCATGAGCTGGTATCTGTGAATATACAGATACTGAGTACATGGATTGTAGGGTAACTTCTAGATGGAAAGATCAGGTTCTGGGGAATAGAGTAGAAAGGATAGGTTATGATAAGAAATATAAAGTGTAATCAGGTAATAAATAATAATAATAATAACTTTATTTATATAGCGCCAACATATTCCGCAGCTCTTTATAAATCAGAGGAGACATGAACAGACAATATTTGATATTACAATGTGACAAAGAATTTACACATCAAACAATAGGATTGAGAGCCCTGCTTGCGAGAGCTTACAATCTATGAGGAAATAGGGAGACACAAGATGTAAGAAGGCTTGTTTGGTACAATGGTCCAGCCATATTTTAATAAATAAGGTCAAATGACTGAAGTTGTATGAGCCAGTCACCAACCGATATCTGTGAATATACAGATACTAAGTGCATGGAATACAGAGTAACTTCTAGATGGAGGGGTCAGGTTCTGAGGAATAGAGTAGGAAGGAAAGCTTAGGATAAGAAATTTTAGCTTAGTGTGCGCAGGTGTAGAACAATGTGATCAGGTCATCTGATAAGCCTGCCTAACCATTACTGAATTTTAGGTCATTTTTGAAGCTTCTGTAGTTGGATATTAATCTGCTTGTACGGGGTAAAGCATTCCAGAGCAGCAGTGCAGCTCGAGAAAAGTCTTGGAGGTAAGAGTAGAATGTTCGGATAACAGAGGATATAAGTCTAAGGACATTGGCAGAATGGTTAGGGCAGTAGATAGTGACGAGGGAGGAGATTTAGGGAGGTGCAGCGCTTTGGATGGATTTGTGGGTGAGTGTGATAATTTTATATTGTATTCTGTAGTGGAAAGGCAACCAGTGCAGCAACTGATAAACGGTAAATGCATCTGTGTACCGGTTTGACAGAAAGTGTCTGGCGGCTGCATTCAGGACACATTGTAGAGGGGAGAGTTTAGAAAGAGGAGGCCCAATTAAAAGAGAATTGTAATAATCAGGATAAAGAATCAGAGCGACAATGACAGTTTTTGATGTTTCCACAGTGAGAAAAGGTTGGATCCTGGAGATGATTTTTTGAGGTGCAGGTGACAAGAGTGTGCAAGTGTCTGCATATCGGAGTTAGGTTGGATAGTAGATGGAGGGAACACAAGAAGTTCAGTTTTTAAAAGATTCAGTTTCAGATAAAGATAAGACAGGTCTGAGTCATATACATCTGGACATGTCTCAGGTTATGATAAGAACATAGACAAAAATAGGGATATCAGGATTAGGTTAGTTAGTAGATGGACCTCAAGAAATTCAGTTTTTAAAAGATTCAGTTTCAGATAAAAAAAAAGTGATGTTATAGAATATCACTGGTGTTCTGTAGTAATGCAGATGTGATGTCACAAGATTAGGTAAATAACTAGGTGTCATTAACACAGAGTACTGAAAGCCAAATCTACTGATGGTTTGTGCAATAAAGGCTGTGTAGAGAGACAAGGTGTGGGGACCTAGGACTGATCCCTGAGGAACCCCAGCAGCAAGGTGAAAAGGAGAAGAAGTAGCACCAATGAATGATACAATATATGTCACAGTCAGAAACATAGGAAGAAAAGCAAGATAGAGTAATGTTCTTGAGGTCAACGGAGTTAAGCATTTTGAGGAGAAATTGGTAGTCTAAGGTGTCAAAAGCTGCTGAAAGATTCAGAAGAATAAGAAGAAAATACAGTAGTTGCCTTTAGGTGTCAGGGGATCATTGCAGAAAACCATTTAACAGGTCCAGAAGGGAGTTAGCAGAAAGACAGGATATTAAGTGAGAGTAGACCAAGCATTCCAGGAATTTAGGAGAAGGAAATTTAGAGATGGGTCAGTAGTTGGCAGTACATGATAGCTCAAGGGAGGGTTTTTTTTTCAGTACTGGGGTTATGAAGGGAAAGGTTCCAAAAGAAAGAGAGAGGTTAAATAATTTTAGTAAGCTAAGTAATAACAGCAGGGGACAGAGAAAGGAGGTGTGAGTAAGTAGTAGGCAAGAAAAGAGAGGAGTTGAGGCAGTTCTTCCTCTGTTATTGGGTCAAAGGATGAGCGTTAACAAAAAGGAATGACAGAAGGAAGGAGGCTATTACTTCATGGATAGAATAGCTATGCCAATGTATACAATATAACCTAGCTAACACATGAAGGCTGAACTACAAGTAAATAACCAGCTGTAAGTAATATGTACAATGCAAAAATAAATGCAGACAGCCAAAGAAACAGCTAGAAACACATGCTTACTAGAGATGAGCAAGTTTCTCAAAAGTTCGATTCTGCAGTTCGATTCGAATTTCCAAAAAAATTTGCAAGATCCGGATTAATTTGCGGCGAAGAGCGTTAAAAAACACCTATTTCCTGGCGTCAGAGAGCCTGTATAGTGGTGTAGAACACTGTGCCTTGCAGTAACATGCATAGGGAGCCTACTGTGGTAATGAAACAATACTGTGAGTCTGTATGACATGCACATGACAGACGTCGCTCTTAGAACCACTGCAAACTTAACTTATTTGGCCAGTTATGGGGCCAAAAGTGACCAACTAACTCAAGTGTGAACTCAGCCTTACAGGTCCATGTTAGTGCCAGGTAGAAAGAACCGTGCAGAGGCCCAACATCCTACTGTAGCGTGAAAGAGCGCACTCATTTTACACCGTCGTCTGCTGATTCCACATAGATGTCTACAGAGTGGCAAGGCGACATAATTTGGAGTTGGCAGCAGCATGAGGAGTCCACAGAGTGGCAAAGCGACATAATATGAAGGTGGCAGAAACATGAGGAGGCCACAGAGTAGCAACGCGACATAATGTGGAGGTGGCAGCATCACGAGGAGGCCATACAGTGACCCAGTTGCAGAAGCATGATGAGGCCATACAGTGACCCTATGGCAGCAGCATGGGAAGGCCATACAGTGACCCAGTGGCAGCAGCATGAGGAGGCTATACAGTGACCCGGTGGCAGTGGCATGAAGAGGGCATACAGTGACCCAGTGGCAGCAGCATGAGGAGTACATAGAGTGACCCAGTGGAAGCGGCATGAGGAGGCCATACAGTGACCCGGTGGCAGCGGCATGAGGAGTGCATATAGTGACCCAGTTGCAGCAGAATGAGGAGTACACAGAGTGACCCAGTGGCAGCAGCATGAGGATGCAATACAGTGACCCAGTGGTAGCAGCATGAGGAGGCCATACAGTGACCCAGTGGCAGCAGCATAAGGAGGCCATAGAGTGACCTGATGGAAGCGGCATGAGGAGGCCATACAATGACCCAGAGGCAGCCACATGAGGAGGACAAACAGTGACCCAATGGCTGCAGCAAGAGGAGGACATACAGTGACCCAGTGGCAGAGTGAGGAGGTGGCAGCAGTATGAGGAGGCCATACAGTCACCCAGTGACAGAGTGCGGAGGTAGCAGCAGCGTGAGTAGGCCACAGAGTGGCAAAGTGATATAATGTGGAGGTAGCAGCAGCCTTAGGAGACCATACAGTGACCCAGTGACAGAGTGTGGTGAGGCAGCATGGATCATTTAATCTGCCGCATCAGGCATTGGTGGGTGGAAATCCTTGTCCTCCTCATCTTCCTCTTGCTGTTCTTCTGTTCAGACCTCCTTGACACAGCACAGACATCATGTTCTTCTTGTTGTTGGTCACCATGGTTCCGATTTTAAGTTATCGCGGAGAAAGCCAGGATTTGATTTCTTGATGAAGGACAAGGAGCAGTTCCTCCTCTGTGTGTCTTTGTTCACCCAGGCAAACGAGGTGTAGAACAGCATGACACCACTGTTCCCTGCACATGTGGTATGCTGGAGGAGCACTGTGAATTGTCCCTGCAGTGGAGGCTGAGGAAACAGTGGAGGATGAGGTGGACATTGTTGAAGGACCAACAGCGTGAGAACATGGAGGTGGGAAGCGGCGTCACCTGGCTAAGTTGCTGGTGACAAGGTGACAATGTGGAGTGGCAAGGCGACATAATGTGAAGTTGGAAGCAGCATGAGTAGGCCATACAGTGACCCAGTGGCAGAGTGTGGAGGTGTCAGCAGCCTTAGGAGGCCATACAGTCACCCAGTGTCAGAGTGACCCAGTGGAAGCAGCATGAGGAGGACATACAGTGACCCGGGCGACATTGTGGAGGTATCAGTAGCCTTAGGGGGCCATATAGTGACCCGGTAACAGATTGTGAAGGTGTCAGCAGCCTTAGGAGGCCATAAAGTGACCCAGTGTTAGAGTGACCCAGTGGAAGCAGCATGTGGAGGACATATAGTGACCTAGTGACATTGTGGAGGTGTCAGCAACCTTAGAAGGCCATACAGTGACCCAGTGACAGAGTGTGGAGGTGTCAGCAGCCTTAGGAGGCCATGCAGTGACCCAGTGGAAGCAGCATGAGGAGGACATACAGTGACCCAGTGACATTGTAGAGCTGTCAGCAGCCTTAGGAGGCCATACAGTGACCCAGTGGCAGAGTGAGGAGGTGGCAGCAGCATGAGGAGGCCATAAAGTCACCCAGTGGCAGAGTGTGGAGGTGGCAGCAGCATGAGTAAGCCACAGAGTGGTAAGGTGATATAATGTGGAGGTAGCAGCAACCTTAGAAGGCCATACAGTGACCCAGTGACAGAGTATGGAGGTGTCAGCAGCCTTAGGAGGCCATGCAGTGACCGAGTGGAAGCAGCATGAGGAGGACATACAGTGATCCAGTGACATTGTGGAGCTGTCAGCAGCCTTAGGAGGCCATACAATGACCCAGTGGCAGAGTGAGGAGGTGGCAGCAGCATGAGGAGGCCATACAGTCACCCAGTGGCAGAGTGTGGAGGTGGCAGTAGCATGAGTAAGTCACAGAGTGGTAAGGTGATATAATGTAGAGGTAGCAGCAGCCTTAGGAGGCCATACAGTGACCCAGTGGCAGAGTGAGGAGGTGGCAGCAATGTGAGGAGGACATACAGTGACCCAGTGGCAGAGGTGGGAGGTAGCAGTAGCGTGAGTAGGCTACAGAGTGGCAAGGTGATATAATGTGGATGTAGCAACAGCCTTAGGAGGCCATACACTGACCCAGGGGCAGAGTGAGGAGGTGGCAGCAGTGTGAGGAGGACATACAGTGATCCAGTGGCAGAGGTGGAGGTAGCAGCAGTGTGAGTAGGCTACAGAGTGGCAAGGTGATATAATGTGGAGGTAGCAACAGCCCTAGGAGGCCATACAGTGACCCAGTGGCAGAGTGAGGAGGTGTCAGCAGCCTTAGGAGGCCATACAGTCACCCAGTGTCAGCGTGACCCAGTGGAAGCAGCATGAGGAATACATATAGTGACCCGGGCGACATTGTGGAGGTATCAATAGTCTTAGGGGGCCATATAGTGACCCGGTAACAGATTGTGGAGGTGTCAGCAGCCTTAGGAGGCCATAAAGTGACCCAGTGTCAGAGAGACCCAGTGGAAGCAGCATGAGGAGGACATACAATGACCCAGTGACATTGTTGAGGTGTCGGCAACCTTAGAAGGCCATACAGTGACCCAGTGACAGAGTCTGGAGGTGTCAGCAGCCTTAGGAGGCCATGCAGTGACTGAGTGGAAGCAGCATGAGGAGGACATACAGTGATCCAGTGACATTGTGGAGCTGTCAGCAGCCTTAGGAGGCCATACAGTGACCCAGTGGCAGAGTGAGGAGGTGGCAGCAGCATGAGGAGGCCATACAGTCACCCAGTGGCAGAGTGTGGAGGTGGCAGCAGCATGAGTAAGCCACAGAGTGGTAAGGTGATATAATGTAGAGGTAGCAGCAGCCTTAGGAGGCCATACAGTGACCCAGTGGCAGAGTGAGGAGGTGGCAGCAACGTGAATAGGACATACAGTGACCCAGTGGCAGAGGTGGAGGTAGCAGCAGTGTGAGTAGGCCACAGAGTGGCAAGGCGATATAATGTGAAGGTAGCAACAGCCCTAGGAGGCCATACAGTGACCCAGTGGCAGAGTGGGGAGATGGCAGCAGCATGAGGAGGTCATACAGTGACCCAGTGGCAGAGTGCAGA
Organism: Leptodactylus fallax; assembly: GCA_947044405.1. Lineage (NCBI taxonomy): Eukaryota > Metazoa > Chordata > Amphibia > Anura > Leptodactylidae > Leptodactylus > Leptodactylus fallax. The sequence continues at coordinate 9,490 of CAMRHE010001938.1, read as the reverse complement.
AGTGGCAGCAGTGTGATTAGGCCAGAGAGTGGAAAGGTGATATAATGTGGAGGTAGCAACAGCCTTAGGAGACCATACAGTGACCCAGTGGCAGAATGAGGAGGTGGCAGCAGCGTGAGGAGGCCATATAGTGATGCAGGGCTGTGGTGCCAACATTGGCACCCCTGTCCACGCTACACCTTCTGCCCACAGATTGAACATATGGCCACATTCACCTCCCCCGGTGGCTTAACAAAAAATTGCCACACCGCCGAGTAAGTGATTTTACCCCCAACACTCCACACTAACTGACTGCTACCACTACTGCCTCCATGAACCCCTGCACCACCGCTTTCCGGGTAGGTAGACTGCTGCGAAGCAGGGTGGTCTACCCCGGGCACGTTTAGCTCCCAACCTCCCACTGCTGCCACCCTACTGACTCCGCCGCTGCTTCATGCGCAAGCTGCAACTCTCTTCTCCCAATGACGATGAAGCCTCTTCATCACCTGGCTCCCGATTACGTTCGGCTACATCATCATCCACTACTGTCTGCAGGTCACTGATGTCCTCTCAACACCAGCAACCATGCCACTCTCCTTATCACTACTTTCCCGCCTACCGGAGGAAGCGGCGGATGTCTCCTCCAGATCTTGGCTGAACAGTAGCTGCTGACTGTCCTCTAGTACCTCCTCCTCAATGTATAGTGGATCTGAGCCCACAGCATAGAGTATTTCTCTAGCTGAGGGAACAGAAAAGGACAAAGACAGGTTGAGGACAGGTGAGGGCACAGGGCCTGCTGCCGGGCCATGCCAACTAAGGGTTGTGTATGACGAACCCACCAACTCTTGGCTGGGGGTGTCTGATGTGACTTGGGATGAAGTGGATGACCGAGTCAACTAGTCTACAACCGTTGGGTTGCTGGTCAAAACACGATCGCTACTTGACACTGGGAGCTCAGGCCTCTGTAAGTAACCCCTGCTGCCATGCACCTTTACTCTGCTGCGACCTATGCCTGCACCAGAAACATTTAGGCCTGTGGCCCTCCCCTGTGCATGGCCTCTCGCTTCTCTGTTTGACATACTGTTCGATGAAAAAACGTAATTCCAAATGAAATAAATACAGGGCAAAAAGGCCTGTAATTTTCTACTTTGAAAAGAATGGCGAATATGCCCCTTATTTCTTTCCCCACTAATGAACACCTATAAAAGAAGCATGATAAAAGCAGAGATTAGTGGATAAGAATAATAAATTTTTGCTGTATTGAGAAATGGCCTGTAACTTAATAATGGGAACAAAATGGCAAATATGGTCCTTATGTGTTTCTGCACTAATAAACACCTTTAAATAAGTGTTAGAATAAAAGCTAAGAATTATTGATTTTTGCCAATATTGTATTGAGAAATGGCCTGCAACTTTATACTGGGAACAAAATGGTGAATATGGTCCTTATGTGTTTCCACACTAATAAACACCTTTAAGTAAGTGAAAACTGCTAAGAATTATTGAATTATTGATTTTTGCCAATACTGTATTGAGAAATGGCCAGCAACTTTATACTGGGAACAAAATGGTGAATATGGTCATTATGTCTTTCCCCATTAATAAACACCTTTAAATAAGTGTTAGAGTAACAGATAACTGCACAGATCAGTGGCTATTATTGAATTTTGCCAGTACTGAATAGAGAAATGGCCTGTAATTATATACTCTGAAGAAAATGGTGAATATGCCCTTTATTTGTTTCCACACCAATAAGCACATTCAAAAAGGCATTAGAACAGATGACTATAGAGATAACTGGATGAGAATTCAGTTTTCTTTGGCACAGTAGTACTAACAAATGGCCTGTAATGTTATGCTTTGGAAGAACAGTGAATAAGCCCCTTATAATAAACGCATTGAAAAAGGCATTTATTATAGATAAGTGCAGATATTAGTGGATAATTCACAGTTTTTTTGCTTTACTGCACTGCAAAAGGCTTGTTGTTTTCCACCTTGAAGACACAGATATGAGTAATGAGCAGCAGTATAACGGCATTGAGTGCTGCAATGTGTATTACAATTCTTGCTGTTAATGATCCTGCAACCACCCCAAATTCTTCTTTCAATTCCTCCCTATCCTTTCCCTACAGTTCTAAGGCTCTTTCCCTGAACTTCTATCTGTTTTCTAAGTCTTTCCCTAGCTCCTCCTGACGTCTATCCCTACAGTAAGAGTGATATGAAATGACTGTACCTAAAATGGCTGAGGGTTTTTATAGGGCTGTGACATCACAGGGCCGGCTGACTGCTGATTAGCTGCATGCTTGGCATTGTGGATGATCCTGCGTTCCTAGAGTCCCTTGCCCCTTCTCCTAACATGTACAGCAGCCATTTTATAAAAAAATGTGATTCGATGCATTGAAGAGTGAGGAAATCCGGAATGAAGGCGAATCGAAGATTTCCTGAAATTCGGATCGAATTCCACTTCTGCAGCTTCAATTTGCTCATCTCTAATGATAACGTTACAGATAGGCATAGTGATAGACCATACCAAACCACTACCACGCCCATCCGACACGCATTTTGCCTGGGAATAGGCTTCGTCCGGGGACAGGAAGGGAAGGGACTAGGTGTACAATATAAATGTTACCCATGCCAATCAAAAACTGCTAACGCAGCTGTAGGTGCTTACCTAATATGGAGCGCTAACCAGGAAGTACCAACGCAGCTAATACACATAATATCGACAAAATTTCGTGAGAATATGCTAACATACATGAACATGCGCAGTGTTTCTTTGCTTTCATATCACTCATGTCCATGTATACTAGTGTATTCTCGCGAGATTTCATCGATATTATGTGTATTAGCTGCATTGGTACTTCCTGGTTAGCGCTACATATTAGGTAAGCACCTACAGCTGCATTAGCAGTTTTTGATTGGCCTGGGTAACATTTATATTGCACACCTAGTCCCTACCCTTCCTGTCCCCAGACGAAGCCTATTCCCAGGCGAAACGCGCGTCGGACGGACGTGGTAGTGGTTTGGTATGGTCTATCACTATGTCCATCTGTAATGTTATCATGTGTTTCTAGCTGTTTCTTTGGCTTTCTGCATTTATTTTTGCATTGTGCATACTGCTTACTGCTGGTTATTTACTTGTAGTTCAGCCTTCATGTGTTAGCTAGGTTATATTGTATACATTGGCATAACTATTCTATCTTTTACTACCTTATCCACCACGCTTTTGGTTGCTGGCTTCTCCAGTATTGAGACTTTTATTAGTCTCTTCACCCATTTTACAATTTCTATATTATTTGTATGTCATTATGCTTATTTATGTTTTTATTGAGCATTAATAAATATGTATTTTATTTACATCTTTGTATTTTTCTTCAATCATAAACATTTGCATATAATCTCACAATCTGTATCATTCTCCATTTTGTATGATTCACAAAAAACTTGCACCTGAATGGAAGGGGGACTACTTTGTTGGGGTAAGGAGGGCGTCAGAGCATTTAAATTAGGAATAAGAGGGAAGACATTATAGCTGTAGCAAAGTCAGAGTTTGTGGTAGTGGTGAGTGGAGAAGTTGATTGTGGTGAGGAACAGGGGCGTACCTATTGGGGGTAGCAGCGGTAGCGGCTGCCACAGGGCCCGGGACATTAGGGGCCCCGGAGCCCTGAGGCAGAAGTTACCGCGAACCCCACAAACCAGTAATGATCGCGGTTGCGGGGGTGCAACCGCGAACGGACCCGGCAGGTTACGGAGCCCGCGGCCAGCTGGAGATGGCCGGACCCAGGACCACTATGATAGCGGTCGGGGAAAGCCTGGTTCCCCGACTGCTATACATCTGTTATTGGAAAGGGGCACTGGCATATTGTAGGCCCCTTTCCAATAGATGGCAGCCCAGGGGAGGTGACTGAAAATAATAAACACATATTCTCACCTCTCCTGGGCGAGTGTTCTCTCCGGCGCTCTTCGGTCATGACTGAGGCCTGTGATTAGGCTGAGGCCCAATCACAGACCTCGGCAGCGACGTCGGAAGAGGGCCTGAAGACGCTGAAGACGGCAGGATGGAGCGAGGATGCCAAGGAAAGGTAAGGCAAAGTGAGTATGAATGTTTGTTATTTTTAATCACCTTCCCTGGGTCTCCGATTATTATACTGAGGAGACCCCAAAGCATAATAATAGCACCGAAGCGGAGGGGGGGGGTGCTGGGAGCTATAATACTGGGTGTGGGCCACTGTAGAGCATATAATACTGTGTGGGGGGCCACTGTAGAGCATATACTGCTGGGTGGGGGCCCCTGTAGAGAATATAATACTGTGTGGGGGCCCCTGTAGAGCATATAACACTGGGTGGGGGCCACTGTAAAGCATATAACACTGGGTGGGGGCCACTGTAGCGCATATAATACTGGGTGGGGGCCACTGTAGAGCATATAATACTAGGTGGGGCCAATGTAGAGCATATAATACTGGGTGGGGGCCACTGTGGGGGGCATATAATACTGGGTGGGGACCACTGTGGGGAGCATATAATACTGTGTGGGGGCCACTGTAGGGAGGGATATAATACTGGGTGGGGCCCACTATGGGAAGCATATAATACTGGGTGGGGACCACTGTGTGGAGCATATTATACTGTGTGAGGCCACTGTGGGTAGCATATTATACTGTGTGTGGGGGGAGAAATGTAGAGCATATAATGCTGTATGGGGGCCACTGTGGAGCATATAATACTATCTGGGGCCTCTGCTGAGCATATTTTACTGTTTGGGGACACGTAACCGGTTGGCGGGGGGGTGGCCCCATGTCAAATGTTCGCCTTGGGGCCCAGCCATTCCTAGTTACGCCACTGGTGAGGGATTAGATCAGTTGATAAGGGAATCCACATGTTATAATCAAACACTATAGACAAATGTGTCCACAAAAATTAAAAGTTTTCATATTTCTGGAAATTAATGTGTGAACTTGCAGAAGTGAATTTTCCCAGTTTAAGGGCCATACTTGAGGATGTAGACTGGAAGTAGCTGCTGTCAGATAATGATACAAGTGGGAAGAACACAAGTAGGAGAAACATTTCAATCTATGTCGAGTAGATTTAGGTATATAGCAAAATGTATACCTATAGAGAACAAGTATAAACATCTTAAATTAACCCTCAATGGCTTATAGCTATGGTTAAAAGAGAAATAAATAATAAATAAGGGCATTTAAAACTTTAAATCTGAAGGGTCAGCTGTAGCCTTTAATAATTACAAAGAATTTAATGAAATATGTGAAAGGGAAATAAAAACAGCTAAAATACATAATGAAAGGAGGTGGCTAAGGAAGGCAAACAAACGCAATAAAATAATATATTTAATATATAAATGCCAAAAAAATCAAGGTCAGAACAGGTAGGGCCCCTAAATAATGGTGATGGGGAGTTAGTCACCAGGGACCAAGAGTAGCAGATCTACTCTACTTTAGCTCTGTATATACAGAACAACAGGTAGAAGGTGATGTAGATGGCATCCACCAATGCTAGTAATACATCAACCAATATATTAAACTGGATCAATATAGAAATGGTACAAGCAAAAATAAACAAATTATATGTAAACAAGGCCCAAGTCCAGATGGATAACACCCATGAGAAAGTAAGGTGGTTGTTCAGCACCTAGCACAATTGGATACTGATAGTTAGTTCGTCCACCTGAAGCTGTAGCCCAGGTTTGCAGCTGGAACAGCTCTGCTCCTATTCAAGTGCAATTCCCGGTGCCACCGTTACATTGTATAGTCAGTGTACAGAACTTGAATTGGAACAGAGTTGCTTCCAGCCATATAACTGGTATATGGCTTCCTGTGACTGTTACAGCCAATTGGAGTGAGGTCCAGGTGTCGGACCCCAACCAATCTGTTACTGATGACCTATCCTGAGTATGGGTCATCAGTATCCAACTTTGCTGGGTCCTGGAAACCCCTCTAAAGAACTCAGTCCTGCCATTGCTGTATACAATTTTTAATCTTTAAGCATTCTCTAGTGAAAGGTACAGTGTCAAGGTTACTGGTATGGGTAAAATGCGGTAGCTATTTTCAAAAAGGGTTCTAGGTCTTCCCTTGATAATTTTAGAAAAAGAGAGTTTAACATACATTGTAGGAAAACTGAGGGGCTTGTAAAGAGAGGACATGTTAGTTATGTTCATATATAGTTAGATAAGTATTTTTTTCTCTGCATAATTGTATGTATTTAAATGGAATACCTTTATATTTATATGTAGTGTAGGCAGATATTAATAACTAATTAAATTAATAGTTGACGGTTATTGGACTATCTGTATATATATATATATATATATATATATATATATATATATATACTGTATATTGTGACAGCTTGGGGAATTAAACTCAAAATGGAGGATGACTCCTGGTCCGGACAGCGGTGGTTCATGGTACTGGGCGCCGGAAAGATAGCTTTCAGACGGTCCAAGTGTAAAATAAAAGTGCCTTTATTCAGCTTAACTGCAACACAACAAAACAAGAAAAAACCTATGCCACAGTTAGGGCCTAACTCACTCCTTGAGCCCCTAACTGTCCTGACTGTTACTCAGCTCTAGCAACAGTCCACTGTGGACGCCAGCCCTCTGGGACAGAGCCTATCTCTCTTGTCCTAGCTGGTCCACTACTTCCTGCTTCCTGCAGGACACTCCAGCCCTCCTGGAGTTACGTGCCACCACCCAAAGGTGTGGCTGAGAGCCTTTTCTGGCCTGGCCTGGGTCGCTCAACAGCGCCCTCTGGCTCACATACTTACATACCCTCCCCCTCAGCTCACTACCCATGGGGTGAGCTACAATGGGACGAGACATCCTATGATGAAGTCCCTCTTCAACCAAATATGCCTGTCCAGTGTCTCTTCAGAAGTCCCAATCTGGCGGTCTCTACTTCCAGATTCCGGTTACTTGACACTTCCAGTTTCTCATCACTTTTCTCATCACTTTAACTGCTACGCCAAGATCCTGGCCATTCTGTGCAAGTTTTTCTTCATCACCTTCACAATTCGCCATACAGGAGATCACATCATTTTCATCACATTTCTCGCCATAGTCTTTAGCCATCCGATTGCATGACATTGATCCCTTTAGTGAATAGCCGTAAAAATCTTCATCTTCACCTATCATGAATTCACAGGAGCTCAGAGACCAACCAACACGTACTTCATGCACATCAATGTCTTTAGAGTATAACTGTATCACGGGAACTTTTTCCGTAACCTTCATCTCAAAGCAAACTTTGCCATCACCATCAAGGCTTAGAAGTTTAGGAGACATAGGCTGCTTGCTCTCCTCTTTGTTTGAGATACACAATCTCTGTTCTGCAATATCTTCTCCTTCTGCACGAGGGCCATACCGTACACCCTCACATAATAGATCACGCTGAACTACATTTTCTGGCATGTCTTTTACAACTGTCACATCATTGGTGACATGTAACCATCTCTTACTTCTTGACTCCCCCTTCACAGACAACATGGAGTCATTATTCGCCATTTGTCCACCAGACATTTGGCTAGAGACAGGTACAGCAACACCGTTATCCACAATGGCTTCAGACACTTTAGCTGTTGGGACAACATATGCGTGGTCAGTCTTCTTACGGACTCTTGTTCCACACTTTTGGTGACCCTTCACCTTATTTACCATCTCACATGGTTTCATCATAATCTGATCATTGGTATCAACATCAGTGGACAGGTCACTCATGTCTGTCTGACTCAATGATTCTCCTTTCTCTGCCTCTATGCTGGCAGCTTTTTCCAATTCTAACGCCTTCTGTAGCGCACAAATCTCTGATTCCAGCTCCAGAACTTTCTTCATTGCGACATTTTTCTGTGCCGCTTCCATCTCAGTCTTTACTAGTGCACCTTGCAGCTCTGATTCTTTAGAGGTTAACAGGTTCTGTAGCGAATCCTTCTCAGCTTCTAGTGCTGACAGTTTTGAAGATAGGGCAGATGCCGACTGTTCAGTATTGGATAGAGACTGCTGCAATCGATCCAATTCTTCTCTTTTAGATTCCACTTTGGTTTTTAACTGTGCTATCTGAACAGTGCGCTCTTCCAACTTTATTTCTGACTCGCGCTTCACGTGATCCATCTGAAACTCCAGCTGTTTCTTGATGCGTGCAATTTCCTCCTGCTTGTTCACTTGCACCTTTAGTTTAGCAACAAGCATTTTTAGATCTACAATTTCAGCAGACAAGTTAGACAGGTTTCCCTCAAACTGAATCTTCATGTTTTCTATCTGGAGGTCCAATTCTCTCTTGGCCTTTTCCAGCTTGTCATAAGCATTAGCTTTGTTCTCATACAATATCTGCACAGATTCCAGGTTTTTCTCAACTTCATCCTTGGAGCTAACCAAATTCTCCATTTCAGTGCGCCATTGCTTGTTGAGCCTCTCTAACTCGGCCTTCAATTCAAGGGCCTCTGCTTCAGCATGGTCACATTCTTCTGCATATCTAGCAGAAAGAGTCTTCTCTTCACCAAGCAGCTGATCAAACTTTTTTCTGCTTCCTTTTCAAATTTGACACCATCCGACGTTGATGATCAAGGTCTTCACCTACATCTTCTAGTTCCTGCTGCAGTCTAATTTTCGTCTTCTCAAGTTTGTCATAAGCAGCAACCTTCTCCTCAAACCGTTGATTTGTAGCTTCTAGCTCCTTTTGCAACCTTTCCTTTAGTTCTTCAACAGAGTCCAAGGACCCAATACTATCTTGCATTTTTTTCTTCATATCAGTTGCCTGAGCCTGTAGTGTTGAAATCTGCTTTGTCAAATCTCTTTTTGCTATCTCCTCTTCCTCTAGTTGCTCAAGGAAACCATTTTTCTCATCTTCCATTTGTTTTAGTTTTGTACTAAGGTCATGCTTCTGACAAGTTTCTTCTTGCAAAAGTTCCTGAGTGTCCTGAAGCTGAGATTCTAGTGTAGAAAAATCTTTGGAAAGTTTGATAAACTTGCTGTCTTCTTGAAAAAGAAGCCCTGTGACATTATTCAATTCCACCTGTAGTCTATTTGCCTTGTCTAGCAGCTCTGCTTGAAATCTGTCCCCTTCTGTGACTTTTACAGTCATGGCCAAAAGTTTTGAGAATGATACAAATATCAATTTTTACAAAGTCTACTGCTTCAGTTTTTCTAATGGCAATTTGCATATACTCCAGAATGTTATAAAGAGTGATCAGCTTAACAGCAATTACTTGCAAAGTCAATATTTGCCTAGAAAATGAACTTTATCCCCCCAAAACACATTTCAACATCATTGCAGCCCTGCCTTAAAAGGACCACCTAACATCGTTTCAGTGATTGCTCCATTACCACAGGTGTGGGTGTTGATGAGGACAGGGCTGGAGATCAATCTGTCATGATTAAGTAAGAATGACACCACTGGAAGCCACTTCTCTCAGAAAAAACATCAGGGACAGACTGATATTCTGCAAAAGGTACAGGGAGTGGACTGCTGAGGACTGGGGTAAAGTCATTTCTCTGATGAAT
>CAMRHE010001937.1:0-19338 GCA_947044405.1 Leptodactylus fallax | reverse complement strand
CCTGTATAACCAGTGGTTACCCCATCAGTATAAGACGTCTATTACTGCCCTCTATAACCAGCAGTGACCCCATCAGTATAAGACGTCTAATACTGCCCTGTATAACCAGCAGTGACCCCATCAGTATAAGACGTCTAATACTGCCCTGTCTAACCAGCGGTGACCCCATCAGTATAAGACGTCTAATACTGCCCTGTATGACCAGCGGTGACCCTATCAGTATAAGACGTCTATTACTGCCCTGTATAATCAGCGGTGACCCCATCAGTATAAGACGTCTATTACTGCCCTGTATGACCAGCGGTGACCCTATCAGTATAAGACGTCTATTACTGCCCTGTATAACCAGCGGTGACCCCATCAGTATAAGACGTCTATTACTGCCCTGTATAACCAGCGGTGACCCCATCAGTATAAGACGTCTATTACTGCCCTGTATGACCAGCGGTGACCCTATCAGTATAAGACGTCTGTTACCCCTGTATAACCAGCGGTGACCCCATCAGTATAAGACGTCTAATAATGCCCTGTATAACCAGCAGTGACCCCATCAGTAAAAGACGTCTAATACTGCCCTGTCTAACCAGCGGTGACCCCATCAGTATAAGACGTCTATTACTGCCCTGTATAACCAGCCGGACACAGAGAGTCTTATTTTGGAATGGAGAGCAGCGGCTTCTATCTGTCTACCGCTGTGTGCTGGGGGCAGCGAAGGTAACCAGCAGTGTCCCCATCAGTATAAGATGTCTAATACTGCCCTGTATAATCAGTGGTTAACCCATCAGTATAAGGCGTCTATTACTGCCCTGTATAACCAGCAGTGACCCCATCAGTATAAGACGTCTAATACTGCCCTGTATAACCAGCGGTGACCCCATCCCAGTATAAGGCGTCTATTACTGCCCCGGATAACCAGCGGTGACCCCATCAGTATAAGGCGTCTATTACTGCCCTGTATAACCAGCAGTGACCCCATCAGTATAAGGCGTCTATTACTGCTGTGTATACCAGCGGTGACCCCATCAGTATAAGGCGTCTATTTCTGCCCTGTATAACCAGCGGTAACGCCCATCAGTATAAGACGTCTATTACTGCCCTGTATAACCAGCGGTGACCCCATCAGTATAAGACGTCTAATACTGCCCTGTATAATCAGTGGTTACCCCATCAGTATAAGACGTCTATGACTGCCCTGTATAACCAGCAGTGACCCCATCAGTATAAGACGTCTATTGCTGCCCTGTATAACCAGCAGTGACCCCATCAGTATAAGACGTCTAATACTGCCCTGTATAATCAGTGGTTACCCCATCAGTATAAGACGTCTATTACTGCCCGATGTAACCAGCAGTGACCCCCATCATTATAAGACGTCTAATACTGCCCTGTCTAACCAGCGGTGACCCCATCAGTATAAGGCGTCTATTACTGCCTGTATAACCAGCGGTGACCCCATCATTATAAGACGTCTAATACTGCCCTGTATAACCAGCGGTGACCCCATCAGTATAAGACGTCTAATACTGCCCTGTATAACCAGCGGTGACCCCATCAGTATAAGGCGTCTGTTACTGCCCTGTATAACCAGCGGTAACGCCATCAGTATACCACGTCTATTACTGCCCTGTATAACCAGCGGTGACCCTATCCGTATGGGACGTCTATTACTGCCCCTGTATAACCAGCGGTGACCCCATCAGTATAAGACGTCTATTACTGCTGTGTATAACCAGCGGTGACCCCATCAGTATAAGGCGTCTATTACTGCCCTGTATAACCAGCGGTGACCCCATCAGTATAAGACGTCTATTACTGCCCTGTATAACCAGCGGTGACCCCATCAGTATAAGACGTCTGTTACTGCCCTGTATAACCAGCGGTGACTCCCATCAGTATAAGAGCGTCTATTACTGCCCTGTATAACCAGCGGTGACCCCATCAGTATAAGACGTCAGTACTCCCCTGTATAACCATCGGTGACCCCATCAGCATAGACGTCTATTACTGCCCTGTATAACCAGCGGTAACGCCATCAGTATAAGACTTCTATTACTGCCCTGTATAACCAGCGGTGACCCCATCAGTATAAGACATCTATTACTGCCCTGTATAACCAGCAGTGACCCCATCAGTATAAGACGTCTATTACTGCCCTGTATAACCAGCGGTGACCCCATCAGTATAAGACGTCTATTACTGCCCTGTATAACCAGCGGTGACCCCATCAGTATAAGACGTCTATTACTGCTGTGTATAACCAGCGGTACCCCATCAGTATAAGACGTCTATTACTGCCCTGTATAACCAGCAGTGACCCCATCAGTATAAGACGTCTATTACTGCCCTGTATGACCAGCGGTGACCCCATCAGTATAAGACGTCTGTTACTGCCCTGTATAACCAGCGGTGACCCTATCAGTATAAGAGCGTCTATTACTGCCCTGTATAACCAGCGGTGACCCCATCAGTATAAGACGTCTATTACTGCCCTGTATAACCAGCGGTGACCCCATCAGCATAAAGCGTCTATTACTGCCCCTGTATAACCAGCGGTGACCCCATCAGTATAAGACATCTATTACTGCCCTGTATAACCAGCGGTGACCCCATCAGTATAAGACGTCTACTACTGCCCTGTATAACCAGCGGTGACCCCATCAGTATAAGACGTCTATTACTGCCCTGTATAACCAGCGGTGACCCCATCAGTATAAGGCGTCTATTACTGCCCTGTATAACCAGCAGTGACCCCATCAGTATAAGACGTCTATTACTGCCCTGTATAACCAGCGGTGACCCCATCAGCATAAGGCGTCTATTACTGCCCTGTATAACCAGCGGTGACCCCATCAGTATAAGACGTCTAATACTGCCCTGTATAATCAGTGGTTACCCCATCAGTATAAGGCGTCTAATACTGCCCTGTCCAACCAGCGGTGACCCCATCAGTATAAGACGTCTATTACTGCCCTGTATAACCAGCGGTGACCCCATCAGTATAAGACGTCTATTACTGCTGTGTATAACCAGCGGTGACCCCCATCAGTATAAGACGTCTAATACTGCCCTGTATAACCAGCGGTGACCCCATCAGTATAAGGCGTCTATTACTGCCCTGTATAACCAGCCCGGTAACGCCATCAGTATAAGACGTCTATTACTGCCCTGTATAACCAGCGGTGACCCCATCAGCATAAGGCGTCTATTACTGCCCTGTATAACCAGCGGTGACCCCATCAGTATAAGACGTCTGTTACTGCCCTGTATAACCAGCAGTGACCCCATCAGTATACGGCGTCTGTTACTGCCCTGTATAACCAGCGGTGACCCCATCAGTATAAGGCGTCTATTACTGCCCTGTATGACCAGCGGTGACCCCATCAGTATAAGGCGTCTATTACTGCTGTGTGTAACCAGCGGTGACCCCATCAGTATAAGACGTCTATTACTGCCCTGTATAACCAGCGGTGACCCCATCAGTATAAAGGCGTCTATTACTGCCCTGTATAACCAGCGGTAACGCCATCAGTATAAGGCGTCTATTACTGCCCTGTATAACCAGCAGTGACCCCATCAGTATAAGACGTCTAATACTGCCCTGTATAACCAGCGGTGACCCCATCAGCATAAGACGTCTATTACTGCCCTGTCTAACTAGCGGTAACAGCCATCAGTATAAGACGTCTATTACCTACCCTGTATAACCAGCGGTGACCCCATCAGTATAAGACGTCTAATACTGCCCTGTATAACCAGCGGTGACCCCATCAGTATAAGACGTCTATTACTGCCCTGTATAACCAGCGGTGACCCCATCAGTATAAGGCGTCTATTACTGCCCTGTATAACCAGCAGTGACCCCATCAGTATAAGGCGTCTATTACTGCCCTGTATAACCAGCAGTGACCCCATCAGTATAAGACGTCTATTACTGCCCTGTATAACCATCGGTGACCCCATCAGTATAAGGCGTCTAATACTGCCCTGTACGACCAGCGGTGACCCCATCAGTATAAGGCGTCTATTACTGCCCTGTATAACCAGCGGTGACCCCATCAGCATAAGGCGTCTATTACTGTCCTGTATAACCAGCGGTGACCCCATCAGTATAAGGCGTCTACTACTGCCCTGTATAACCAGCGGTGACCCCATCAGTATAAGGCGTCTGTTACTGCTGTGTATAACCAGCGGTGACCCCATCAGTATAAGGCGTCTATTACTGCCCTGTATAACCAGCGGTGACCCCATCAGTATAAGGCGTCTATTACTGCCCTGTATAACCAGCGGTGACCCCATCAGTATAAGACGTCTATTACTGCCCTGTATAACCAGCGGTGACCCCATCAGCATAAGGCGTCTATTACTGCCCTGTATAACCAGCGGTGACCCCATCAGTATAAGACGTCTATTACTGCCCTGTATAACCAGCGGTGACCCCATCAGTATAAGGCGTCTATTACTGCCCTGTATAACCAGCGGTGACCCCATCAGTATAAGGCGTCTATTACTGCTGTGTATAACCAGCGGTGGCCCCATCAGTATAAGGCGTCTATTACTGCCCTGTATAACCAGCGGTGACCCCATCAGTATAAGGCGTCTATTACTGCCCTGTGTAACCAGCAGTGACCCCATCAGTATAAGGCGTCTAATACTGCCCTGTCTAACCAGCGGTGACCCCATCAGTATAAGGCGTCTGTTACTGCCCTGTATAACCAGCAGTGACCCCATCAGTATAAGGCGTCTACTACTGCCCTGTATAACCAGCGGTGACCCCATCAGTATAAGGCGTCTATTACTGCCCTGTATAACCAGCAGTGACCCCATCGGTATAAGGCGTCTAATACTGCCCTGTATAATCAGTGGTTACCCCATCAGTATAAGGCGTCTGTTACTGCCCTGTATACCAGCAGTGACCCCATCAGTATAAGAACGTCTATGACTGCCCTGTATAACCAGCAGTGACCCCATCAGTATAAGACGTCTATTACTGCCCTGTATAACCAGCAGTGACCCCATCAGTATAAGGCGTCTATTACTGCTGTGTATAACCAGCGGTGACCCCATCAGTATAAGACGTCTAATACTGCCCTGTATAACCAGCGGTGACCCCATCAGTATAAGACGTCTATTACCGCCCTGTATAACCAGCGGTGACCCCATCAGTATAAGGCGTCTAATACTGCCCTGTATAACCAGCGGTAACACCATCAGTATAAGGCGTCTATTACTGCTGTGTATAACCAGCGGTGACCCCATCAGTATAAGGCGTCTATTACTGCCTGTATAACCAGCAGTGACCCCATCAGTATAAGGCGTCTATTACTGCCCTGTATAACCAGCGGTGACCCCATCAGTATAAGGCGTCTATTACTGCCCTGTATAACCAGAGGTGAACCCCCATCAGTATAAGGCGTCTCATTACTGCCCTGTATAACCAGCGGTGACCCCATCAGTATAAGACGTCTATTACTGCCCTGTATAACCAGCGGTGCGCCATCAGTATAAGGCGTCTATTACTACCCTGTATAACCAGCGGTGACCCCATCAGTATAAGGCGTCTGTTACTGCCCTGTATAACCAGCAGTGACCCCATCAGTATAAGACGTCTATTACTGCCCTGTATAACCATCGGTGACCCCATCAGTATAAGACGTCTATTACTGCCCTGTATAACCATCGGTGACCCCATCAGTATAAGACGTCTATTACTGCCCTGTATAACCAGCGGTGACCCTATCAGTATAAGACGTCTATTACTGCCCTGTATAACCAGCGGTGACCCCATCAGTATAAGACGTCTATTACTGCCGTGTATAACCAGCGGTGACCCCATCAGTATAAGACGTCTATTACTGCCCTGTATAACCAGCGGTGACCCCATCAGTATAAGACGTCTATTACTGCCCTGTATAACCAGCGGTAACGCCATCAGTATAAGACGTCTATTACTGCCCTGTATAACCAGCGGTGACCCCATCAGTATAAGACGTCTAATACTGCCCTGTATAACTAGCGGTAACGCCATCAGTATAAGACTTCTATTACTGCCCTGTATAACCAGCGGTGACCCCATCAGTATAAGACGTCTATTACTGCCCTATATAACCAGCGGTGACCCCATCAGTATAAGAGCGTCTATTACTGCCCTGTATAACCAGCGGACCCCATCAGTATAAGACGTTTATTACTGCCCGTATAACTCATCGGTGACCCCATCAGTATAAGACGTCTAATACTGCCCTGTATGACCAGCGGTGACCCCATCAGTATAAGACGTCTATTACTACCCTGTATAACCAGCGGTGACCCCATCAGCATAAGACGTCTATTACATTGCCCTGTATAACCAGCGGTGACCCCATCAGTATAAGACGTCTACTACTGACGTGTATAACCAGCGGTATCCCCATCAGTATAAGACGTCTATTACTGCCCTGTATAACCAGCGGTGACCCCATCAGTATAAGACGTCTATCTACCCTGGTATAACCAGGGTGAACCGATCAGTATAAGACGTCTATTACTGCCCTGTATAACCAACGGTGACCCCATCAGCATAAGAGCGTTCTATTACTGCCCTGTATAACCAGCTGGGACCCCATCAGTATAAGACGTCTATTACTGCCCTGCATACCAGTCGGGTGACCCCATCAGTATAAGACGTCTAATACTAACCCTGTGACATCGGTAACGCCATCGGTTAAAGACGTCTATTACTGCTGTGTATAACCAAGCGGTGACCCCATCAGTATAAGAGGTCATTATTACTGCCCTGTATAACCAGCAGTGACCCCATCAGTTATAAGGCGTCTATTACTGCCCTGTATAACCAGAGGGTGAACCCATCAGCCTAAGACGTCTATTACTGCCCTGTATAACCAGCGGGGGCCCCATCAGTATAAGACGTCTATTACTGCCCTGTATAACCAGCGGTAACGCCATCAGTATAAGACGTCTATTACTGCCCTGTATAACCAGCGGTGACCCCATCAGTATAAGACGTCTATTACTGCCCTGTATAACCAGCGGTGACCCTATCAGTATAAGGCGTCTATTACTGTGGTATAACCAGCGGTGACCCCATCAGTATCAGACGTCTATTACTGCCCTGTATTAACCAGCAGTGACCCCATCAGTATAAGACGTCTATTACTACCCTCCGCAAATACAGCGGTGACCCCATCAGTATAAGACGTCTTATTACTGCCCTGTATAACCAGCGGTGACCCCATCAGTATAAGACGTCATTACTGCCCTGTATAAATAGCGGACCCCATCAGTATAAGATGTCTATTACTGCCCTGTATAACCAGCGGTGACCCCATCAGTATAAGACGTCTATTACTGCCCTGTATAACCAGCGGTGGCCCCATCAGCATAAGACGTCTATTACTGCCCTGTATAACCAGCGGTGACCCCATCAGTATAAGACGTCTATTACTGCCCTGTATAACCAGCGGTGACCCCATCAGTATAAGACGTCTATTAGCTGCCCTGTATAACCATCGGTGACCCCATCAGTATAAGACGTCTAATACTGCCCTGTATAACCAGCGGGTGACCCCATCAGTATAAGACGTCTATTACTGCCCTGTATAACCAGCGGTGACCCCATCAGTATAAGACGTCTATTACTGGCACCCTGTATAACCAGCGGTGACCCCATCAGTATAAGACGTCTATTACTGCCCTGTATAACCAGCGGTGACCCCATCAGCATAAGACGTCTATTACGCCCTGTATAACAAGCGGTGACCCCAGTCAGTATAAGGTGTTTAATACTGCCCTGTATAACAAGCGGTGACCCCATCAGCATAAGAGGCCGATTATGCCCTGTATAACCAGCGGTGGCCCCATCAGGGGTATAAGACGTTTCTATTACTGCCCTGTATAACCAGCGGTGACCCCATCAGTATAAGACGTCTATTACTGCCCTGTATATTAGCGGTGACCCCATCAGTATAAGACATTTATTACTGCCCTGTATAACCAGCAGTGACCCCATCAGTATAAGAGTATTACTGCCCTGTATAACCAGCGGTGACCCCATCAGTATAAGACGTTTATTACTGCCCTGTATAACCAGCGGTGACCCCATCAGCATAAGACGTCTATTACAGCCCTGTATAACCAGCGGTGACCCCCATCAGTATAAGACGTCTATTACTGCCCTGTATAACCAGCGGTGACCCCATCAGTATAAGACGTCTATTCCTGCCCTGTATAACCAGCGGTGACCCCATCAGTATAAGACGTCTATTACTGCCCTGTATAACCAGCGGTGACCCCATCAGTATAAGACGTCTCATTACTTCCCTGTATGTCCAGCGGTGACCCCATCAGTATAAGAGCGTCTATTACTGCCCTGTTTGACCGTAGCCGGTGACCCCATCAGCATAAGACGTCTATTACTGCCCTGTACTAACCAGCGGTGACCCCATCAGTATAAGACGTCTATTACTGCCCTGTATAACCAGCGGTGACCCCATCAGTATAAGACGTCTATCACTGCCCCTATAACCAGCGGGTAACCCCATCAGTATAAGACGTCTATATGCCCTGTATAACCCGCGGTGACCCCATCAGTATAAGACGTCTAATACGTTGTATAACCAGCGGTAACGCCATCAGTATAAGACGTCTATTACTGCTGTGTATAACCAGCGGTGACCCTAATGAGTATAAGACGTCAATTCCTGCCCTCATATAACCAGCAGTGACCCCATCAGTATAAGACGTCTATTACTGCCCTGTATAACCAGAGGTGAACCCCATCAGTATAAGACGTCTATTACTGCCCTGTATAACAAGCGGTGACCCCATCAGTATAAGACGTCCATTACTGCCCTGTATAACCAGCGGTAACGCCATCAGTATAGGGCGTTTATTATGCACCTGTATAACCAGCGGTGACCCCATCAGTATAAGACGTCTATTACTGCCCTGTATAACCAGCAGTGACCCCATCAGTATAAGACGTCTATTACTGCCCTGTATAACCATGGGTGACCCCATCAGTATAAGACGTCTATTACTGCCCTGTATAACCAGCGGTGACCCCATCCGTATAAAGGGATTGCTATTGCCGCCCTGTATAACCAGCGGTGACCCCATCAGTATAAGACGTCTATTACTGCACACTGTATAACCAGCGGTGACCCTATCAATAGTAAGACACACGTCTATTTTTACCCTGTATAACCAGCGGTGACCCCATCAGTATAAGACGTCTATTACTGCCCTGTATAACCAGCGGTGACCCCATCAGTATAAGACGTCTATTACTGCCCTGTATAACCAGCGGTGACCCCATCAGTATAAGAGCGTCTCTTTACTGCCCTGGTATAACCAGGGGCGGTGACCCCATCAGCATAAAGACGTCTATTACTGCCTTGTACAACCAGCGGGGACCCGCATCAGTATAAGCAGTCTAATTACTGCCCTGTGTATAACCAGCGGTGACCCCACTCCTCAGTATAAGATGTCTATTACTGCCCTGTATGACCAGCAGTGACCCCATCACTATAAGATGTCTTATACTGCCCTGTATAACCAGTGGTGACCCCATCAGTATAAGACGTCTATTACTGCCCTGTATAACCAGCAGTGACCCCATCAGTATAAGACGTCTAATACTGCCCTGTATAACCAGCAGTGACCCCATCAGTATAAGACGTCTATTACTGCCCTGTATAACCAGCAGTGACCCCATCAGTATAAGACGTCTATTACTGCCCTGTCTAACCAGCGGTGACCCCATCAGTATAAGACGTCTAATACTGCCTGTATGACCAGCGGTGACCCTATCAGTATAAGACGTCTATTACTGCTGTGTATAACCAGCGGTGACCCCATCAGTATAAGACGTCTATTACTGCCCTGTATGACCAGCGGTGACCCTATCAGTATAAGACGTCTATTACTGCTGTGTATAACCAGCGGTGACCCCATCAGTATAAGACGTCTATTACTGCCCTGTATGACCAGCGGTGACCCCATCAGTATAAGACGTCTATTACTGCCCTGTATAACCAGCGGTGACGCCATCAGTATAAGACGTCTAATACTGCCCTGTCTAACCAGCGGTGACCCCATCAGTATAAGACGTCTAATACTGCCCTGTATAACCAGCGGTGACCCCATCAGCATAAGACGTCTATTACTGCTGTGTATAACCAGCAGTGACCCCATCAGTATAAGACGTCTAATACTGCCCTGTATAACCAGCGGTAACCCCATCAGTATAAGGCGTCTATTACTGCCCTGTATAACCAACGGTGACCCCATCAGTATAAGACGTCTAATACTGCCCTGTATAACCAGCAGTGACCCCATCAGTATAAGACGTCTATTACTGCCCTGTATAACCAGCGGTGACCCCATCAGTATAAGACGTCTAATACTGCCCTGTCTAACCAGCGGTGACCCCATCAGTATAAGGCGTCTAATACTACCCTGTATAACCAGCCGGTGACCCCAGTCTTATTTTGGAATAGAGACGGCTTCTATCTGTCTACCCTGTTGCTGGGGTCAGCGAGGGGTAACCAGCAGTGACCCCATCAGTATAAGATGTCTAATACTGCCCTGTATAATCAGTGGTTACCCCATCAGTATAAGACGTCTATTACTGCCCTGTATAACCAGCGGTGACCCCATCAGTATAAGACGTCTATTACTGCCCTGTATAACCAGCAGTGACCCCATCAGTATAAGACGTCTCCTACTGCCCTGTGTAACCAGCGGTGACCCCATCAGTATAAGACGTCTAATACTGCCCTGTATAACCAGCGGTGACCCCATCAGTATAAGACATCTATTACTGCCCTGTATAACCAGCGGTGACCCCATCAGTATAAGACGTCTATTACTGCCCTGTATAACCAGCGGTGACCCCATCAGTATAAGACGTCTATTACTGCCCTGTATAACCAGCAGTGACCCCATCAGTATAAGACGTCTATTACTGCTGTGTATAACCAAGCGGTGACCCCATCAGTATAAGACGTCTATTACTGCCCTGTATAACCAGCGGTAACCCCATCAGTATAAGACGTCTACTACTGCCCTGTATAACCAGCGGTGACCCCATCAGTATAAGACGTCTATTACTGCCTGTATAACCAGCAGTGACCCCATCAGTATAAGACGTCTAATACTGCCCTGTATAATCAGTGGTTACCCCATCAGTATAAGACGTCTATTACTGCCCTGTATAACCAGCAGTGACCCCATCAGTATAAGACGTCTATTACTGCCCTGTATAACCAGCAGTGACCCCATCAGTATAAGACGTCTAATACTGCCCTGTATAATCAGTGGTTACCCCATCAGTATAAGACGTCTATTACTGCCCTGTATAACCAGCAGTGACCCCATCAGTATAAGACGTCTAATACTGCCCTGTCTAACCAGCGGTGACCCCATCAGTATAAGACGTCTGTTACTGCCCTGTATAACCAGCGGTGACCCCATCAGTATAAGACATCTATTACTGCTGTGTATAACCAGCGGTGACCCCATCAGTATAAGACGTCTAATACTGCCCTGTATAACCAGCGGTGACCCCATCAGTATAAGACGTCTAATACTGCCCTGTATAACCAGCGGTGACCCCATCAGTATAAGACGTCTATTACTGCTGTGTATAACCAGCGGTGACCCCATCAGTATAAGACGTCTATTACTGCCCTGTATAACCAGCAGTGACCCCATCAGTATAAGACGTCTATTACTGCCCTGTATAACCAGCGGTAACGCCATCAGTATAAGACGTCTATTACTGCCCTGTATAACCAGCGGTGACCCCATCAGTATAAGACGTCTATTACTGCCCTGTATAACCAGCAGTGACCCCATCGGTATAAGACGTCTATTACTGCCCTGTATAACCAGAGGTGACCCCATCAGTATAAGACGTCTATTACTACCCTGTATAACCAGCGGTGACCCCATCAGTATAAGACATCTATTACTGCCCTGTATAACCAGCGGTGACCCCATCAGTATAAGACGTCTATTACTGCCCTGTATAACCAGCGGTGACCCCATCAGCATAAGACGTCTATTACTGCCCTGTATAACCAGCGGTGACCCCATCAGTATAAGACGTCTATTACTGCCCTGTATAACCAGCGGTGACCCCATCAGGTATAAGACGTCTATTACTGCCCTGTATAACCAGCGGTGACCCCATCAGTATAAGACGTCTATTACTGCCCTGTATAACCAGCGGTGACCCCATCAGTATAAGACGTCTATTACTTCCCTGTATAACCAGCGGTGACCCCATCAGTATAAGACGTCTATTACTGCCCTGTATGACCAGCGGTGACCCCATCAGCATAAGACGTCTATTACTGCCCTGTATAACCAGCGGTGACCCCATCAGTATAAGACGTCTATTACTGCCCTGTATAACCAGCGGTGACCCCATCAGCATAAGACGTCTATTACTGCCCTGTATAACCAGCGGTGACCCCATCAGTATAAGACGTCTATTACTCCCTGTATAACCAGCGGTGACCCCATCAGTATAAGACGTCTGTTACTTCCCCTGTATAACCAGCGGTGACCCCATCAGTATAAGACGTCTATTACTGCCCTGTATGACCAGCGGTGACCCCATCAGCATAAGACGTCTATTACTGCCCTGTATAACCAGCAGTGACCCCATCAGTATAAGACGTCTATTACTGCCCTGTATAACCAGCGGTGACCCCATCAGTATAAGACGTCTATTACTGCCCTGTATGACCAGCGGTGACCCCATCAGTATAAGACGTCTATTACTGCCCTGTATAACCAGCGGTGACCCCATCAGTATAAGACGTCTATTACTGCTGTGTATAACCAGCGGTGACCCCATCAGTATAAGACGTCTATTACTGCCCTGTATAACCAGCGGTAACGCCATCAGTATAAGACGTCTATTACTGCCCTGTATAACCAGCGGTGACCCCATCAGTATAAGACGTCTAATACTGCCCTGTATAACCAGCAGTGACCCCATCAGTATAAGACGTCTATTACTGCCCTGTATAACCAGCAGTGACCCCATCAGTATAAGGCGTCTATTACTGCTGTATAACCAGCGGTGACCCCATCAGTATAAGACGTCTAATACTGCCCTGTATAACCAGCCGGACACAGAGAGTCTTATTTTGGAATGGAGAGCAGCGGTCTATCTGTCTACCGCTGTGTGCTGGGGGCAGCGAGGTAACCAGCAGTGACCCCATCAGTATAAGATGTCTAATACTGCCCTGTATAATCAGTGGTTACCCCATCAGTATAAGACGTCTATTACTGCCCTGTATAACCAGCAGTGACCCCATCAGTATAAGACGTCTATTACTGCCCTGTATAACCAGCAGTGACCCCATCAGTATAAGACATCTACTACTGCCCTGTGTAACCAGCAGTGACCCCATCAGTATAAGACGTCTCCTACTGCCCTGTGTAACCAGCGGTGACCCCATCAGTATAAGACGTCTAATACTGCCCTGTATAACCAGCGGTGACCCCATCAGTATAAGACGTCTATTACTGCCCTGTATAACCAGCGGTGACCCCATCAGTATAAGACGTCTATTACTGCCCTGTATAACCAGCGGTGACCCCATCAGTATAAGACGTCTATTACTGCTGTGTATAACCAGCGGTGACCCCATCAGTATAAGACGTCTATTACTGCCCTGTATAACCAGCGGTAACGCCATCAGTATAAGACGTCTATTACTGCTGTGTATAACCAGCGGTGACCCCATCAGTATAAGACGTCTATTACTGCCCTGTATAACCAGCGGTAACGCCATCAGTATAAGACGTCTACTACTGCCCTGTATAACCAGCGGTGACCCCATCAGTATAAGACGTCTATTACTTCCCTGTATAACCAGCAGTGACCCCATCAGTATAAGACGTCTAATACTGCCCTGTATAATCAGTGGTTACCCCATCAGTATAAGACGTCTATTACTGCCCTGTATAACCAGCAGTGACCCCATCAGTATAAGACGTCTATTACTGCCCTGTATAACCAGCAGTGACCCCATCAGTATAAGACGTCTAATACTGCCCTGTATAATCAGTGGTTACCCCATCAGTATAAGACGTCTATTACTGCCCTGTGTAACCAGCAGTGACCCCATCAGTATAAGACGTCTAATACTGCCCTGTCTAACCAGCGGTGACCCCATCAGTATAAGACGTCTGTTACTGCCCTGTATAACCAGTGGTTACCCCATCAGTATAAGACGTCTATTACTGCCCTGTGTAACCAGCGGTGACCCCATCAGTATAAGACATCTATTACTGCTGTGTATAACCAGCGGTGACCCCATCAGTATAAGACGTCTAATACTGCCCTGTATAACCAGCGGTAACGCCATCAGTATAAGACGTCTATTACTGCTGTGTATAACCAGCGGTGACCCCATCAGTATAAGACGTCTAATACTGCCCTGTATAACCAGCAGTGACCCCATCAGTATAAGACGTCTAATACTGCCCTGTATAACCAGCGGTGACCCCATCAGTATAAGACGTCTATTACTGCCCTGTATAACCAGTGGTTACCCCATCAGCATAAGACGTCTATTACTGCCCTGTATAACCAGCGGTAACGCCATCAGTATAAGACGTCTATTACTGCCCTGTATAACCAGCGGTGACCCCATCAGTATAAGACGTCTAATACTGCCCTGTATAACCAGCAGTGACCCCATCAGTATAAGACGTCTATTACTGCCCTGTATAACCAGCAGTGACCCCATCAGTATAAGACGTCTATTACTGCCCCTGTATGACCAGCGGTGACCCCATCAGCATAAGACGTCTATTACTGCCCTGTATAACCAGCGGTGACCCCATCAGTATAAGACGTCTATTACTGCCCTGTATAACCAGCGGTGACCCCATCAGTATAAGACGTCTATTACTGCCCTGTATAACCAGCGGTGACCCCATCAGTATAAGACGTCTATTACTTCCCTGTATAACCAGCGGTGACCCCATCAGTATAAGACGTCTATTACTGCTCTGTATAACCAGCGGTGACCCCATCAGTATAAGACGTCTATTACTTCCCTGTATGTCCAGCGGTGACCCCATCAGTATAAGACGTCTATTACTGCCCTGTATAACCAGCGGTGACCCCATCAGTATAAGACGTCTATTACTGCCCTGTATAACCAGCGGTGACCCCATCAGCATAAGACGTCTATTACTGCTGTGTATAACCAGCGGTGACCCCATCAGTATAAGACGTCTATTACTTCCCTGTATAACCAGCGGTGACCCCATCAGTATAAGACGTCTATTACTGCTGTGTATAACCAGCGGTGACCCCATCAGTATAAGACGTCTATTACTGCCCTGTATAACCAGCGGTGACCCCATCAGCATAAGACGTCTATTACTTCCCTGTATGTCCAGCGGTGACCCCATAAGTATAACATGTTTGTATCCTGCTGCAGGACACAGATGTGACCCCGGATTACCTGCTGACTTGTGTGAAGCGCCTGCAGGAGAAGCCGGTGGTGGTGATTCTCATGGCTGGTGGAGGTCATTTTGCCGGAGCTGTGTATAAGGGGTAATTTTTTTTTCTTTTGTGATTTTCATTTTTCCTAGAATATTATGGGGTTTAATGCTATGTTTTTGGGATCACTGAATAACTGCAGCTGCATCTCCCTCCCCCCTCTATTCTACTGTATTGCACTAGATGGGGACTGAGGAAATTTGTGAAGAGTTACAGCTATGGAGGATGCCATGTTACCTTAATTACAAGTTTTTTTAGGCATTGTGTGAATAGGATCCTGTCCTTTGCACTTATATATGCTGCGCTGCATCGTTTTTACAGAAAGGAGGTGGTAAAGCACAAGACCTTCCATCGATACACAGTGAGAGCCAAAAGGGGGAGCGCACAATCTGTCCATGATGCCCAGAACCGCGGTCACATGGCTAAGTCTGCCGGAGCTGCTCTGAGGAGATACAACCAGGCTGCACTGATGACGGTGAGACGTCTAAACCTTATTAATATTGTGCTCATAAGAAGACTCCATACAAGTCCTAGGTATTAATATTACTGTCTCTTACAGGACATCAACCAGTTGTTACAGAGCTGGGCAGAACACATACAAGAAGCTCAGGGAATATTCCTCAGGGCTCCTCGTTCTGATAAGACTCTTTTCTTGGGACGTAATTCCCCCATAACAAAGAAAGACCCAAGAGTTTTTGGAATTCCTTTCTGCACAAGGAGAGCCACCTTCAGGGAGGTCCATCGGGTGCACACTCAACTCTTCAATCTGCAGCTCTACGGTAAGGAGACTTGGTTAGAATTTACATACACTGTTATTTAAAGGGGCCCCAACTAAAGCATTGGTAACGCTACTGGGTGGGAGTGCCAGGGATCAATTGTTGGCATTGCTTATGCTATACTGATCCTGAGTTACATCCTGTATTATACTCCAGAGCTGCGCTCACTATTCTGCTGGTGCAGTCACTGTGTACATACATTACATTACTTATCCTGTACTGATCCTGAGTTACATCCTGTATTATACTCCAGAGCTGCGCTCACTATTCTGCTGGTGCAGTCACTGTGTACATACATTACATTACTTATCCTGTACTGATCCTGAGTTACATCCTGTATTATACTCCAGAGCTGCGCTCACTATTCTGCTGGTGCAGTCACTGTGTACATACATTACATTACTTATCCTGTACTGATCTTGAGTTATATCCTGTATTATACTCCAGAGCTGCGCTCATTATTCTGCTGGTGCAGTCACTGTGTACATACATTACATTACTTATCCTGTACTGATCCTGAGTTATAACCTGTATTATACTCCAGAGCTGCGCTCACTATTCTGCTGGTGCAGTCACTGTGTACATACATTACATTACTTATCCTGTACTGATCCTGCGTTACATCCTGTATTATACTCCAGAGCTTCGCTCACTATTCTGCTGGTACAGTCACTGTGTACATACATTACATTACTTATCCTGTACTGATCCTGAGTTACATCCTGTATTATACTCCAGAGCTTACTCACTATTGTGCTGGTACAGTCACTGTGTACATACATTACATTACTTATCCTGTACTGATCCTGAGTTACATCCTGTATTATACTCCAGAGCTGCGCTCACTATTCTGCTGGTACAGTCACTGTGTACATATATTACATTACTTATCCTGTACTGATCCTGAGTTACATCCTGTATTATACTCCAGAGCTGCGCTCACTATTCTGCTGGTGCAGTCACTGTGTACATACATTACATTACTTATCCTGTACTGATCCTGAGTTACATCCTGTATTATACTCCAGAGCTGCGCTCACTATTCTGCTGGTACAGTCACTGTGTACATACATTACCATTACTTATCCTGTACTGATCCTGAGTTACATCCTGTATTATACTCCAGAGCTGCGCTCACTATTCTGCTGGTGCAGTCACTGTGTACATACATTACATTACTTATCCTGTACTGATCCTGAGTTACATCCTGTATTATACTCCAGAGCTGCGCTCACTATTCTGCTGGTGCAGTCACTGTGTACATACATTACATTACTTATCCTGTACTGATCCTGAGTTACATCCTGTATTATACTCCAGAGCTGCGCTCACTATTCTGCTGGTGCAGTCACTGTGTACATACATTACATTACTTATCCTGTACTGATCCTGAGTTACATCCTGTATTATACTCCAGAGCTACGCTCACTATTCTGCTGGTACAGTCACTGTGTACATACATTACCATTACTTATCCTGTACTGATCCTGAGTTACATCCTGTATTACACTCCAGAGCTGCGCTCACTATTCTGCTGGTACAGTCACTGTGTACACACATTACATTACTTATCCTGTACCCATCCTGAGTTACATCCTGTATTACACTCCAGAGCTGCGCTCACTATTCTGCTGGTGCAGTCACTGTGTACATACATTACATTACTTATCCTGTACTGATCCTGAGTTACATCCTGTATTATACTCCAGAGCTGCGCTCACTATTCTGCTGGTACAGTCACTGTGTACACACATTACATTACTTATCCTGTACTGATCCTGAGTTACATCCTGTATTATACTCCAGAGCTGCGCTCACTATTCTGCTAGTGCAGTCACTGTGTACATACATTACATTACTTATCCTGTACTGATCCTGAGTTACTTCCTGTATTATACTCCAGAGCTGCGCTCACTATTCTGCTGGTGCAGTCACTGTGTACATACATTACATTACTTATCCTGTACTGATCCTGAGTTACTTCCTATATGATACTCCAGAGCTGCGCTCACTATTCTGCTGGTGCAGTCACTGTGTACATACATTACATTACTTATCCTGTACTGATCCTGAGTTACATCCTGTATTATACTCCAGAGCTGCGCTCACTATTCTGCTGGTACAGTCACTGTGTACATACATTACATTACTTATCCTGTACTGATCCTGAGTTACATCCTGTATTATACTCCAGAGCTGCATCACTATTCTGTTGGTGCAGTCACTGTGTACATACATTACATTACTTATCCTGTACTGACCCTGAGTTACATCCTGTATTATACTCCAGAGCTGCGCTCACTCTTCTGCTGGTGCAGTCACTGTGTACATACATTACATTACTTATCCTGTACTGATCTTGAGTTACATCCTGTATTATACTCCAGAGCTGCACTCACTATTCTGCTGGTGCAGTCACTGTGTACATACATTACATTACTTATCCTGTACTGACCCTGAGTTACATCCTGTATTATACTCAGAGCTACGCTCACTATTCTGCTGGTACAGTCACTGTGTACATACATTACCATTACTTATCCTGTACTGATCCTGAGTTACATCCTGTATTATACTCCAGAGCTGCGCTCACTATTCTGCTGGTGCAGTCACTGTGTACATACATTACATTACTTATCCTGTACTGATCCTGAGTTACATCCTGTGTTATACTCCAGAGCTGCGCTCACTATTCTGCTGGTGCAGTCACTGTGTACATACATTCCATTACTTATCCTGTACTGATCCTGAGTTACATCTGCTAGCCCATATCCCAGAGCTGCGCTCACTATTTCTGCTAGTGCAGTCATAATGTGCTTATTTGTTACATTGCTCTATATTACTGATCCTGAGTTACATCCTGTATTATACTCAGAGCTAAGCACTCACTATTCTACTGGTACAGTCACTGTGTACATACATGCCATTACTTATCCTGTACTGATCCTGAGTTACATCTCCTGTTTTACACTCCAGAGCTAACTCCCACTATTCTGCTAGTACCAGTCACTGTGTACACACATTACA
>CAMRHE010001936.1:0-19399 GCA_947044405.1 Leptodactylus fallax | reverse complement strand
GCCCCCACTGCTGACATGTCCTCTGCCTATTACTATGGCGCCCCGCCCCCACTCCGCTGACTATGTCCTCTGCTTATTACTATGGTGCCCCGCCCCCACCGCTGACATGTCCTCTGCCTATTACTATGGTGCCCCGCCCCCACTCCCGGCTGCTGACATGTCCTCTGCCTATTACTATGGTGCCCCGCCCCCACTGCTGACATGTCCTCTGCCTATTACTATGGTGCCCCGCCCCCACTGCTGACATGTCCTCTGCCTATTACTATGGGCCCCCCCCCCTTCCCCCCCCCCCCCCCCACTGCCCCCCCCCCCCCTGCTGACATGTCCTCTGCCTATTACTATGGTGCCCCGCCCCCACTGCATGACTCGGCTAATTACTATGCGCCCCGCCCCCACTGCTGACATGTCCTCTGCTTTGGCCCCCCCCCCCCCCCGACATCTCCTCTGCTTATTACTATTATTACTATGGTGCCCCGCCCCCACCGCTGACATGTCCTCTGCCTATTACTATGGTGCCCCGCCCCCACTGCTGACATGTCCTCTGCCTATTACTATGGTGCCCCGCCCCCACTGCTGACATGTCCTCTGCCTATTACTATGGTGCCCCGCCCCCACTGCTGACATGTCCTCTGCCTATTACTATGGCGACCTGCCAACATTGCCATTAAGAGACCTGAGCTGTAAAATGGTAATAATTCATTGTAATTAGATGCCGGGCTGCGGCAGATTGACGCTGAGCTGCTCCCTGTTAACCCCTTCACCCCTGTTTTCCCCGAGCTTCTGGTTACATAGCGATTTATTAAACCATCTACACCAGTTTTCTACATTTCCCTTTTTAGCGCCAAAGAAGTGTCACGTTCCTTATCGGGCGTGAACCTGATTTACTAAGAGGCCACCAGAGCCTCGCGCCGATTGGGACCTTTATTAAGACTGGAATAAGAAACACCAGTCTTAATAAATTTCCCTCAGGGGCTGTTGAGGTATTTGGTGCCAGGTATTGGCCCATTCACATCTCTTATAACTCACAGATGCCCCAAAAAACGCAGAATGTGACACAGTAGTAAACTACCCCCCAACGGCACATCAACCCCACCGCGCTGTAGTCCCAAAGATAACCAACAAAGTTAAGAAAGTCTCCTCTGTAGAGTTGGGCGAACCACTGCATGTTGAGCCGGGTCCCAATCGAATACTCCACATTGTTCTTTTTTTTATCGAAACCAAACATTTGTCATCTCGGATGAACTAAAATGGCCGACGTAACATCCATGGTGGTAAATTACTATACTATGAGGTCTCTTCAGACCCCAGACTATAATAGGTGGAGGCCCAGGGGAGGCGATAGAACATTAGAAACATTGATAACCACCTTTCGCCACCTTTTTTGGGCCTCCTTGCGGCACTCGGCACTCTACTGGTGATGTCATGCGTTCGGGGTTCACCGCTGAGGCTTGGGATTGGGCCGCAGTGGTCACATGGGCTCTGAAGAAGCCCCAGAGTTTAATAATGTCAATTCCAGTCCTATCTAAACTTGTTTGAGCCGAAATGAATCTGGGACCCGAACCCAAATGAAACAAATCTTGGGAAGTTCGCCCATCTCTATTCTTTTGTCATAGCTCAAGTTAGTAACCATAAACCTGAATCCTGCGGGTGACTGAATACTTATTTGGCTGCTAAAGAAGTACTTAGGGTAAAAGGGGCACCATTGAGACACGCGGTGACCGGGGCCTCATTACAAGTGCACACATCTCAGAAGGGTTCTGCTTAGAAGCTATACTCTACTTGTTGGTTTCCGATACTTGGGCCCACCAGATAAAATGATTCTGGGGGCCACCCTTTAACAACCCTCAAGAAATAGACCATGGTACCCTACAAATTTGGGTGTCTTCTGCTGGACCATTATTGTGTTAGAGCCCGGGCTCTCCGAGGATCCTCTGGCACTCCGGTGGGCCAGTCTGACTCTGCTTCCTGCCATGTTACCCTTCTTCCTCACCCGGTTCATTGGCCTAGAAGGAAGGGGGGTAAGTTAATGACTATTTTTCAGCCCCTGACTGGCTCTTTGCTCCCTACGATTGGGGTCGCTGTGACTTTTAAGTCAATGATGAGGTTCTGGCTGCTTTTCAAGCCCATCGTGCTCTGCCAACAAACCATCTCAGTGTGATTCATGAGAGTAAATGTTCTGTCCTTCTCGGAGCGGGACGCCGGCCTCGTGTGCCTGGTTTGAGGTGTTCTCCTTCTCACTTTGTTCTCTTCATTCTATATAAAATATGTTTTTGTTCCGATCGTTGCTCGGGAAGCCAAGCTGTTCTATTAACCGACACAACAATGTACAGAACCTCCGAACACCCGCAATTACTAGAAATTATTAATTACTAATTAAAGGAAAAGTCCCCGGAGAAAAATGCGGAGGCCCAAAGAACAGATCTCCATGGGGAGAGAAAGATCTCCGCTGCGGCCATCACTTAATCGCAACACGACTGCCAAACTATTATTTTATCTTTTGTCCCCCACAACCTAAAAAATATTACCCCGAAAAGAGAGACCTATATATGTCTACATATACTGACACCTTATACTACAGTACAGCTATTCATCTATTACTACTGACACCCAGCTGTATATATCATGTCTGAGAGGTTGTCACAGCTCCGCCCCCTGTTACTGACATCACTGATATAATGACATGTGATCAGACATGAGATCCGCACACCTTATACTACAGTACAGCTATTCATCTATTACTACTGACACCAGCTGTATATATCATGTCTGAGAGGTTGTCACAGCCCCGCCCCCTGTTACTGACATCACTGATATAATGACATGTGATCAGACATGAGATCCGCACACCTTATACTACAGTACAGCTATTCATCTATTACTACTGACAACCAGCTGTATATATCATGTCTGAGAGGTTGTCACAGCCCCGCCCCCTGTTACTGACATCACTGATATAATATAATGACATGTGATCAGACATGAGATCCGCACACCTTATACTACAGTACAGCTATTCATCTATTACTACTGACAACCAGCTGTATATATCATGTCTGAGAGGTTGTCACAGCCCCGCCCCCTGTTACTGACATCACTGATATAATGACATGTGATCAGACATGAGATCCGCACACCTTATACTACAGTACAGCTATTCATCTATTACTACTGACAACCAGCTGTATATATCATGTCTGAGAGGTTGTCACAGCTCCGCCCCCTGTTACTGACATCACTGATATAATATAATGACATGTGATCAGACATGAGATCCGCACACCTTATACTACAGTACAGCTATTCATCTATTACTACTGACACCCAGCTGTATATATCATGTCTGAGAGGTTGTCACAGCCCCCGCCCCCTGTTACTGACATCACTGATATAATATAATGACATGTGATCAGACATGAGATCCGCACACCTTATACTACAGTACAGCTATTCATCTATTACTACTGACACCCAGCTGTATATATCATGTCTGAGAGGTTGTCACAGCCCCGCCCCCTGTTACTGACATCACTGATATAATGACATGTGATCAGACATGAGATCCGCACACCTTATACTACAGTACAGCTATTCATCTATTACTACTGACAACCAGCTGTATATATCATGTCTGAGAGGTTGTCACAGCTCCGCCCCCTGTTACTGACATCACTGATATAATATAATGACATGTGATCAGACATGAGATCCGCACACCTTATACTACAGTACAGCTATTCATCTATTACTACTGACACCCAGCTGTATATATCATGTCTGAGAGGTTGTCACAGCCCCGCCCCCTGTTACTGACATCACTGATATAATATAATGACATGTGATCAGACATGAGATCCGCACACCTTATACTACAGTACAGCTATTCATCTATTACTACTGACACCAGCTGTATATATCATGTCTGAGAGGTTGTCACAGCCCCGCCCCCTGTTACTGACATCACTGATATAATATAATGACATGTGATCAGACATGAGATCCGCACACCTTATACTACAGTACAGCTATTCATCTATTACTACTGACACCCAGCTGTATATATCATGTCTGAGAGGTTGTCACAGCCCCGCCTCCTGTTACTGACATCACTGATATAATGACATGTGATCAGACATGAGATCCGCACACCTTATACTACAGTACAGCTATTCATCTATTACTACTGACACCCAGCTGTATATATCATGTCTGAGAGGTTGTCACAGCCCCGCCCCCTGTTACTGACATCACTGATATAATATAATGACGTGATCAGACATGAGATCCGCACACCTTATACTACAGTACAGCTATTCATCTATTACTACTGACACCCAGCTGTATATATCATGTCTGAGAGGTTGTCACAGCCCCGCCCCGTTACTGACATCACTGATATAATATAATGACATGTGATCAGACATGAGATCCGCACACCTTATACTACAGTACAGCTATTCATCTATTACTACTGACAACCAGCTGTATATATCATGTCTGAGAGGTTGTCACAGCCCCGCCCCCTGCTACTGACATCACTGAACTTGGTGCAGTCTATGAGTACAGGCCATCACATAAGAAGTTACATTTAATTGGATTTCCTTGTCTCACTACTATGCTGACTAGAAAGTCTACAAGGTCTTCTTCAACCAAAAAATTAAGATTGAATTTTTTTTACTTGCAGTACCACTTCTCACCACAATAAAGTTTAAGTATTTTCCATAGATCTCACTGCAACAGCGCCTCCATTGGATGTCTACACCTCAAAACAGTGTTATAAAGGCAATAACTTCTGAGCAGAGCGTCCTCCAGAAATGGCTTTGGAAACCATAAATGTTGAGAAGGGACATCGAAACTTATATAGGTGCTGTATTATCCTATAGCAGGTATATTACCCCTCGCCCCCTTAATATAGTTTTTGGGGTGGGGGAAGACAGAGGATCTGGATCTCCTGAGAAAGTCTCAGGTCTATGCAAGTCAAATGATGACGGAAGGATTTTTGTCGGCTCCGTCTCTTGCTTTGGTGAGCAGGGAGAATACAAAGCATGGAGGCGATCTCGGAAGAGCTGACACTTCAAGCCTTGCCGATGCAGCTGACTGCACAGCGCTGCCGGTATCTGGGCGCGCTACAGAATAATCACGGCGTCATTTACATGACAAGGACAGGCCGGCTGGATACATGAACGCGGTTTAGTCGATGTGGCGGAGCGCGTCTTCGCTGTGACCTGTCGTGAGTCACCCGCAGTGTGTTACACAATACAGAAGTGATTACTAACACATTCAGCCTTGAGTCAAGCCACGAGAAGAAAACCAACATGTACCCTAGTCTTACAGGAACTACACCGCTCGCTGTCTGATGGGATTCCATTCTACACTCAGGACGGGAAAACAGATTGACAAGCGAATTATGTGAGCGAGCAAGTAATGGGGAGCTTAAAGGGACACTCTACGAGCAAGAAAACTAGGGTAGGGCACTCCACGTGGCATTGGTGTAACTCTAGGGGGTCTATAAGCCTTGGGTCCTACAGGTCATCCTCGCAACGCTAAGGGTATGTTCACACGGCAGAATCTGGCACAGATCCAGAGTCCGCCTTCCACTGAAATCAGCAGCAGGGGCTCAGTTTTTTAGTGTCCTGCTCCATCTTGCCCTGGATTCCATGACTGATCCGGCCGCAGAATCCTCAGCGTGAGACTATGATGAGGGATCTGTCTCCACTGGCCTCAGATTCCGCTTCATTTTCGGCCCTGTGTACGGGCCCTAAAGCTGAGTAAACTTCTTTGATCTCCTTTCAGATTTTCCTTGATGACTGGCAAGCTTTGCATCTTAAATCGCAATGAGCGAATCGACTCAGTTTCGTTGAGTTTTCAAAAAATTTCAGGTTTGGCCGCGAACCTGAGATTTTTGGGGTTTGCCTGCCACGAGTCGTAATCTGGGGAGATTTATGATACATAGACTTTCAATGTCAGAAAGGAGAAAAATTACCTCTTAATGCCCAAAATATCAGTTGGCCAGCAGCCTAGAGTCCTGGCGGGATCCTATGGGTGAGGTTGTGGCCTAAAAGGGGGCATAATTACTATGTGGGGGGCTCCGACAGGGGATGTGACTCTTGTGCGCACGGATATGTAGTGGAGAAGTCGTCATGGTGGTCTGGGCTGCTGCAGGACATTTTCTCTCCGCATATTTTTAAGCGAAATGGGGGACGGAATCCCCGAACAACCACCCAACACTAGTGTGACCGCAGCCTTACGGAGACCGATCATACGGCCATGATATTGTACTGTCCATAATACCCGACTTATGTACGATTCATACATAAAAAAGTTCGCCCAAAAACTGAATCCCAAGAATAAAGTCAATCTGATAATTTTCACAAACAAACTCAAGAACTAACATCAGTCTCCAAGTCTCCAAGACACACATAACCTAGTTGACTTTGGATTGATCGTTCCTGTAGATATAATACAGTAGATATCTCTGTAGACCTCTTAGATCTCGTAAATATCAACATTAGACCGGTGGAAATTGTGACAGGAAGAAAATGTTGAAAAAGTGAGAATTCGGCCAAAAGCTATGGAAGACGTATGGACATGTAAAGAAAAGAGGTAAATGGGTGAGACAAAGAGATCTGTTGGCAATTGATGAAGTCGTTGGCCATTGGTAAAACCACAGATGAAGGAGGAACTAGAAGTAGAAAGGTTTGGGTGGACACACCAGTAGTGTGATCCCATAAAAAAGGCCACCAGCAGCCTTAGAATTATGTGAGTGGAGACATTTGAGGAGTCAGTGGCCAGCCATAGATGGACGGATGTATGTGGAGGAACAAATGACCAGTGGTAGATGTAGAGATGAAGATGGAACTAGAGGTAGATACTCTTCTTCTTAGCTCGAGATACCAGGATATACTTGGTGTGAGATGACCAGCTTTGAAAAAATGCTATATGTGTCTGCACAAGACTGTATTGAGTACTTATTGAGTTGGTGACCACCTATAGATACAAGGGAGGAGCAAATGACCACTGGTAGGTGCACAAATGAAGATGGAACCAGAAGTAGATAGTGATATGTCCTTCACTAACCTTCTTCTTAGCCCGTGATATGTGTGTAAGACAATATATCATGAGTAATTGGAAGGTTTCCGAAATTTTTGGAAAGGTTTGAGTGGGCGCATCAGTAGATATAAAAGAGTGCAATCCACCCTGGCCAGCAATAGACGGACTGATACAAGTGGTGCCAGTGGAGGAACAAATGACCAGTGGTAGATGTTCAGATGAGGATGGGACCAGATGTAGATGGACACATAAAAACAGATGGGATCCAATGAAACGGTCGTGAGAAATGTCATCTGTTTCCACCACCTACCATCCTACCTAACCCGGATATTTCTGTTTCAGTCTGTGGTCTTACGATCACTCTGAGGTAGCACATCCACTATCTTGGAGTCACATTTGACTCAGACCTTTCCTTCATCCAGTCTATTCAATCACTTACACCCTTACATCACCTACACCTCAAAAACATCTCCAGAATCCGGCTTTTTCTTACCATAGACTTATATTTCCAAGACTTCTCCTGTGTTGCACCAATTTTCTGGAATGCACTACCCCAGACAATCAGATTATTACCAAACTGCTAGTGACCTCAACGTCGCAATAGAGGCCACCGACCAGCGATAGAGTAAAATATAACAGAGAGTAAAAACTTTGGACCCTTAGATGGTGCAGGATGAGGAAATGGAAGGCAATCAAAGAACAAAGATCTCACAAAATTCCCCAGGAAAAATATCTGATCATTCCTCCAAGATATCATTCCAAGTAATGTAGAAGGACTGTGGTATCTGATATATGTCATAAATCACACATCATATCTCATACATCATACATGCCAGCCTTGTGTTATAAGACCTAGGCCGGAGCTAAGGTGCATGGATCTCATGTCTGATCACATGTCATTATATTATATCAGTGATGTCGGTAACAGGGGGCGGGGCTGTGACAACCTCTCAGACATGATATATACAGCTGGTTGTCAGTAGTAATAGATGAATAGCTGTACTGTAGTATAAGGTGAGCGGATCTCATGTCTGATCACATGTCATTATATTATATCAGTGATGTCAGTAACAGGGGGCGGGGCTGTGACAACCTCTCAGACATGATATATACAGCTGGTTGTCAGTAGTAATAGATGAATAGCTGTACTGTAGTATAAGGTGTGCGGATCTCATGTCTGATCACATGTCATTATATCAGTGATGTCAGTAACAGGAGGCGGGGGCTGTGACAACCTCTCAGACATGATATATACAGCTGGTTGTCAGTAGTAATAGATGAATAGCTGTACTGTAGTATAAGGTGTGCGGATCTCATGTCTGATCACATGTCATTATATTATATCAGTGATGTCAGTAACAGGGGGCGGGGCTGTGACAACCTCTCAGACCTGATATATACAGCTGGTTGTCAGCAGTAATATAGGATCATTACCATATGCTATAATGTGTGGTTCCCTCAGTACACAGGCCCATCCTGATGGATATAACTGCTGGTAATAGAGGAGGGGCGGCAGTGACCAGACATGACATGAGGCTGCCAGGCTTGCAGTAATGACATTATATTACCGCTCTGGTGTGTCTGCACTTCTCTGCAGTCAGTCCTCATGACAGTGACTGGACATGAATGGCGGCGTGTCCACTAGGGGGTCAGGACAGGGATCACATCAGCTATCAGACCCCAGTGTTCGCATACTCAATGTATATATATATACAGTATATATATATATATAGCAGATCCTGCCAGATATCACAGTACATTGGCTGGCTTTTTCAGTGCAGGCTGCTGTTCTCTGTTATCAGTCATGCACGTACGCCCCATAGACCTGATGTAATTAGGATAAGCATCGGCAGTGTTCTCATCTGAGCCCGTGTGATACCCCGGAGGCTGAGATACCGGATACTGCACATATGTCTACTCAATACTGTACGGCCCACTGCGAGATAAGAGACTGACTATAGCAGAAATGACGGAGACTCTCCAGGGGGCGCCACCTCACCCCACACCTGCTGAGCTGTGTATCTAATCCTATTATGTGTGATACTGTCTGCTGAGCTGTGTATCTAATCCTATCATGTGTGATACTGACTGCTGAGCTGTGTATCTAATCCTATCCTGTGTGATACTGACTGCTGAGCTGTGTATCTAATCCTATCATGTGTGATACTGTATACTGAGCCGTGTATCTAATCCTATCCTGTGTGATACTGACTGCTGAGCTGTGTATCTAATCCTATCATGTGTGATACTGACTACTGAGCTGTGTATCTAATCCTATCCTGTGTGATACTGTATACTGAGCTGTGTATCTAATCCTATCCTGTGTGATACAGTCTGCTGAGTTGCATCTGAAGCCTGCTTTGCTTTCTACCTACTGGCTCAGTGTACGTTGCTGTGCATTCTGGTACATGTAGTGTTTCCCCCACACAGTGTGATGCTGAATTTCTCAGGAGGGGGGTCAGACACTGTCCCTATACTATATATATATATATGTATATATATATATATATGTATATACTGTATATATATATATCCTCATGTCTCCCTCTGAGGTTACACATACCGTGCGGTTCTATCTGTGTATCTCAGCGACAACCAATATGGCTGCCAATACAGCAACGACAAAGGTTGTCACTGGCTAGTAATCCGACTAGACTCCGACCTTCAGAAGGAGAAGGAGGCGCTGTCTGATACTATTTATAGGGGGACTCTGACTAGTACTGAATATAGGGGGACTCTGACTGGTACTGTATATAGGGGGACTCTGACTGGTACTATATATAGGGGGACTCTGACTGGTACTGTATATAGGGGGACTCTGACTGGTACTATATA
Source organism: Leptodactylus fallax (assembly GCA_947044405.1). Classification (NCBI taxonomy): domain Eukaryota; kingdom Metazoa; phylum Chordata; class Amphibia; order Anura; family Leptodactylidae; genus Leptodactylus; species Leptodactylus fallax. The sequence continues at coordinate 9,517 of CAMRHE010001936.1, read as the reverse complement.
TAGGGGGACTCTGACTGGTAATGTATATAGGGGGACTCTGACTGGTACTGTATATAGGGGGACTCTGACTGGTACTGTATATAGGGGGACTCTGACTGGTACTGTATATAGGGGGACTCTGACTGGTACTGTATATAGGGGGACTCTGACTGGTACTGTATATAGGAGGACTCTGACTGGTAATGTATATAGGGGGACTCTGACTGGTACTGTATATAGGGGGACTCTGACTAGTACTGTATATAGGGGGACTCTGACTGGTACTATATATAGGGGGACTCTGACTGGTACTGTATATAGGGGGACTCTGACTGGTACTGTATATAGGGGGACTCTGACTGGTACTGTATATAGGGGGACTCTGACTGGTACTGTATATAGGGGGACTCTGACTGGTACTGTATATAGGAGGACTCTGACTGGTAATGTATATAGGGGGACTCTGACTGGTACTGTATATAGGGGGACTCTGACTGGTACTGTATATAGGGGGACTCTGACTGGTACTGTATATAGGGGGACTCTGACTGGTACTGTATATAGGGGGACTCTGACTGGTACTGTATATAGGGGGACTCTGACTGGTAATGTATATAGGGGGACTCTGACTGGTACTGTATATAGGGGGACTCTGACTGGTACTGTATATAGGGGGACTCTGACTGGTACTATATATAGGGGGACTCTGACTGGTACTGTATATAGGGGGACTCTGACTGGTACTGTATATAGGGGGACTCTGACTGGTACTGTATATAGGGGGACTCTGACTGGTACTGTATATAGGGGGACTCTGGCTGGTACTATATATAGGGGGACTCTGACTGGTACTGTATATAGGGGGACTCTGACTGGTACTGTATATAGGGGGACTCTGACTGGTACTGTATATAGGGGGACTCTGACTGGTACTGTATATAGGGGGACTCTGACTGGTACTGTATATAGGGGGACTCTGACTAGTACTGTATATAGGAGGACTCTGACTGGTACTGTATATAGGGGGACTCTGACTGGTACTGTATATAGGGGGACTCTGACTGGTACTGTATATAGGGGGACTCTGACTGGTAATGTATATAGGGGGACTCTGACTGGTAGTGTATATAGGAGGACTCTGACTGGTACTGTATATAGGGGGACTCTGACTGGTACTGTATATAGGGGGACTCTGACTGGTACTATATATAGGGGGACTCTGACTGGTATTGTATATAGGGGGACTCTGACTGGTACTATATAAAGGAGGACTCTGACTGGTACTGTATATAGGGGGACTCTGACTGGTACGGTTTATAGGAGGACTCTGACTGGTACTGTATATAGGAGGACTCTGACTGGTACTGTATATAGGAGGACTCTGACTGGTACTGTTTATAGGGGGACTCTGGCTGATACTGTATATAGGGGGACTCTGACTGGTACTGTATATAGGGGGACTCTGGCTGATACTGTGTATAGGGGTACTCTGACTGGTACTGTATATAGGGGGACTCTGACTGGTACTGTATATAGGGGGACTCTGACTGGTACTGTATATAGGGGACTCTGACTGGTACTGTATATAGGGGGCTCTGACTGGTACTGTATATAGGGGGACTCTGACTGGTACTATATATAGGGGGACTCTGACTGGTACTGTATATAGGGGACTCTGACTGGTACTATATATAGGGGGACTCTGACTGGTAATGTATATAGGGGGACTCTGACTGGTAATGTATATAGGGGGACTCTGACTGGTACTATATATAGGGGGACTCTGACTGGTACTGTATATAGGGGGACTCTGACTGGTAATGTATATAGGGGGACTCTGACTGGTACTGTATATAGGGGGACTCTGACTAGTTTTGCATATAGGGGGACTCTGACTGGTACTGTATATAGGGGGACTCTGACTAGTACTGTATATAGGGGGACTCTGACTAGTACTGTATATAGGGGAACTCTGACTAGTACTGTATATAGGGGGACTCTGACTGGTACTGTATATAGGGGGACTCTGACTGGTACTGTATATAGGGGGACTCTGACTGGTACTGTATATAGGGGGACTCTGACTGGTACTGTATATAGGGGGACTCTGACTGCTACTGTATATAGGGGGACTCTGACTGGTACGGTTTATAGGAGGACTCTGACTGGTACTGTATATAGGGGGACTCTGACTGGTACTGTATATAGGAGGACTCTGACTGGTACTGTATATAGGAGGACTCTGACTGGTACTGTTTATAGGGGGACTCTGGCTGATACTGTGTATAGGGGTACTCTGACTGGTACTGTATATAGGGGGACTCTGACTGGTACTGTATATAGGGGGACTCTGACTGGTACTGTATATAGGGGGACTCTGACTGGTACTGTATATAGGGAGACACTGACTGGTACTATATATAGGGGGACTCTGACTGGTATTGTATATAGGGGGACTCTGACTGGTACTGTATATAGGGGGACTCTGACTGGTACTGTATATAGGGGGACTCTGACTGGTACGGTTTATAGGAGGACTCTGACTGGTACTGTATATAGGAGGACTCTGACTGGTACTGTATATAGGGGAACTCTGGCTGGTACTGTATATAGGGGAACTCTGGCTGGTACTCTATATAGGAGGCCTCTGACTGACACTATTTATAGAGAGATAGATACACTTTTGCATTTCCTACACCTTACACTGAAATGCTCCAAGTTCTGTTCCCTACAATGACTTTGCCTTACAAATCCTTTGCTTACACTGACGCCATGTACTTGTTACTGTAACTTACCCTGACATCTTACTGCAACTACTGTACCTCACACTGTACCTCACACTGGTACCGCGCTACACCTACTGTACCTCACACTGATACCGCGCTACAGCTACTGTACCTCACACTGATACCGCGCTACAGCTACTGTACCTCACACTGATACCGCGCTACACCTACTGTACCTCACACTGATACCACGCTACAGCTACTGTACCTCACACTGATACCGCGCTACAGCTACTGTACCTCACACTGATACCGCGCTACACCTACTGTACCTCACACTGATACCACGCTACAGCTACTGTACCTCACATTGATACCGCGCTACAGCTACTGTACCTCACACTGTACCTCACACTGGTACCGCGCTACATCTACTGTACCTCACATTGATACCGCGCTACATCTACTGTACCTCACACTGGTACCGCACTACACCTACTGTACCTCAAACTGATACCGCACTACACCTACTGTACCTCACACTGATACCGCGCTACAGCTACTGTACCTCACACTGATACCACGCTACACCTACTGTACCTCACACTGATACCGCGCTACAGCTACTGTACCTCAAACTGATACCACGCTACATCTACTGTACCTCACACTGGTACCGCGCTACATCTACTGTACCTCACACTGATACCGCGCTACAGCTACTGTACCTCAAACTGATACCACGCTACATCTACTGTACCTCACACTGGTACCGCGCTACATCTACTGTACCTCACACTGGTACCGCGCTACATCTACTGTACCTCACACTGATACAGCGCTACACCTACTGTACCTCACACTGATACCGCGCTACAGCTACTGTACCTCAAACTGATACCACGCTACATCTACTGTACCTCACACTGGTACCGCGCTACATCTACTGTACCTCACACTGATACCGCGCTACAGCTACTGTACCTCACACTGATACCGCGCTACAGCTACTGTACCTCACACTGGTACCGCGCTACATCTACTGTACCTCACACTGATACCACGCTACAGCTACTATACCTCACACTGATACCGCGCTACACCTACTGTACCTCACACTGATACCACGCTACAGCTACTGTACCTCACACTGATACCGCGCTACAGCTACTGTACCTCACACTGATACCGCGCTACAGCTACTGTACCTCACACTGATACCGCGCTACAGCTACTGTACCTCACACTGATACCGCGCTACACCTACTGTACCTCACACTGATACCACGCTACAGCTACTGTACCTCACATTGATACCGCGCTACAGCTACTGTACCTCACACTGTACCTCACACTGGTACCGCGCTACATCTACTGTACCTCACATTGATACCGCGCTACATCTACTGTACCTCACACTGGTACCGCACTACACCTACTGTACCTCAAACTGATACCGCACTACACCTACTGTACCTCACACTGATACCGCGCTACAGCTACTGTACCTCACACTGATACCACGCTACACCTACTGTACCTCACACTGATACCGCGCTACAGCTACTGTACCTCAAACTGATACCACGCTACATCTACTGTACCTCACACTGGTACCGCGCTACATCTACTGTACCTCACACTGATACCGCGCTACAGCTACTGTACCTCAAACTGATACCACGCTACATCTACTGTACCTCACACTGGTACCGCGCTACAGCTACTGTACCTCACACTGATACCGCGTACAGCTACTGTACCTCAAACTGATACCACGCTACATCTACTGTACCTCACACTGGTACCGCGCTACATCTACTGTACCTCACACTGATACCGCGCTACAGCTACTGTACCTCACACTGATACCGCCTACAGCTACTGTACCTCACACTGGTACCGCCTACATCTACTGTACCTCACACTGATACCACGCTACAGCTACTGTACCTCACATTGATACCGCGCTACAGCTACTGTACCTCACACTGATACAGCGCTACACCTACTGTACCTCACACTGATACCGCGCTACAGCTACTGTACCTCAAACTGATACCACGCTACATCTACTGTACCTCACACTGGTACCGCGCTACATCTACTGTACCTCACACTGATACCGCGCTACAGCTACTGTACCTCACACTGATACCGCGCTACAGCTACTGTACCTCACACTGGTACCGCGCTACATCTACTGTACCTCACACTGATACCACGCTACAGCTACTGTACCTCACATTGATACCGCGCTACAGCTACTGTACCTCACACTGTACCTCACACTGGTACCGCGCTACATCTACTGTACCTCACACTGGTACCGCGCTACATCTACTGTACCTCACACTGATACCGCGCTACACCTATTGTACCTCACACTGATACCACGCTCAACCTACTGTACCTCACACTGATACCGCGCTACAGCTACTGTACCTCACACTGATACCGCGCTACACCTACTGTACCTCACACTGATACCACGCTACAGCTACTGTACCTCACACTGATACCGCGCTACAGCTACTGTACCTCACACTGATACCACGCTACACCTACTGTACCTCACACTGATACCGCTACAGCTACTGTACCTCACACTGATACCGCGCTAGCTACTGTACCTCACACTGATACCGCTCTACAGCTACTGTACCTCACACTGATACCGCGCTACAGCTACTGTACCTCACACTGACACAGCGCTACAGCTACTGTACCTCACACTGATACCGCGCTACAGCTACTGTACCTCACACTGATACCGCTCTACACCTACTGTACCTCACACTGATACCACGCTACAGCTACTGTACCTCACACTGATACCGCGCTACACCTACTGTACCTCACACTGATACCGCGCTACACCTACTGTACCTCACACTGATACCGCGCTACACCTACTGTACCTCACACTGATACCGCGCTACAGCTACTGTACCTCACACTGATACCCCGCTACAGCTACTGTACCTCACACTGATACCGCGCTACACCTACTGTACGTCACACTGATACCGCGCTACACCTACTGTACCTCACACTGATACCGCGCTACACCTACTGTACCTCACACTGATACCGCGCTACAGCTACTGTACCTCACACTGATACCGCGCTACACCTACTGTACCTCACACTGATACCACGCTACATCTACTGTACCTCACACTGATACCGCGCTACAGCTACTGTACCTCACACTGATACCGCTCTACAGCTACTGTACCTCACACTGATACCGCGCTACAGCTACTGTACCTCACACTGACACAGCGCTACAGCTACTGTACCTCACACTGATACCGCGCTACAGCTACTGTACCTCACACTGATACAGCGCTACAGCTACTGTACCTCACACTGATACCGCTCTACACCTACTGTACCTCACACTGATACCACGCTACAGCTACTGTACCTCACACTGATACCACGCTACAGCTACTGTACCTCACACTGATACCGCGCTACTGCTACTGTACCTCACACTGATATCACGCTACAGCTACTGTACCTCACACTGATACCGCGCTACACCTACTGTACCTCACACTGATACCGCGCTACACCTACTGTACCTCACACTGATACCACGCTACACCTACTGTACCTCACACTGATACCGCGCTACACCTACTGTACCTCACACTGATACCGCGCTACAGCTACTGTACCTCACACTGATACCCCGCTACAGCTACTGTACCTCACACTGATACCGCGCTACACCTACTGTACGTCACACTGATACCGCGCTACACCTACTGTACCTCACACTGATACCACGCTACATCTACTGTACCTCACACTGATACCGCGCTACAGCTACTGTACCTCAAACTGATACCACGCTACATCTACTGTACCTCACACTGGTACCGCGCTACATCTACTGTACCTCACACTGATACCGCGCTACAGCTACTGTACCTCACACTGATACCGCGCTACAGCTACTGTACCTCACACTGATACCGCGCTACAACTACTGTACCTCACACTGATACCCCGCTACACCTACTGTACCTCACACTGATACCCCGCTACACCTACTGTACCTCACACTGATACCGCGCTACAGCTACTGTACCTCACACTGATACCACGCTACAGCTACTGTACCTCACACTGATACCACGCTACACCTACTGTACCTCACACTGATACCGCGCTACACCTACTGTACCTCACACTGATACCGCACTACACCTACTATACCTCACACTGATACCGCGCTACACCTACTGTACCTCACACTGATACCGCACTACACCTACTGTACCTCACACTGATACCGCGCTACACCTACTGTACCTCACACTGATACCGCGCTACACCTACTGTACCTCACACTGATACCGCACTACACCTACTATACCTCACACTGATACCGCGCTACAGCTACTGTACCTCACACTGATACCGCGCTACACCTACTGTACCTCACACTGATACCACGCTACATCTACTGTACCTCACACTGATACCGCGCTACAGCTACTGTACCTCACACTGATACCACGCTACACCTACTGTACCTCACACCGATACCGCGCTACACCTACTGTACCTCACACCGATACCGTGCTACACCTACTGTACCTCACACTGATACCGCGCTACAGCTACTGTACCTCACACCGATACCGTGCTACACCTACTGTACCTCACACTGGTACCGCGCTACACCTACTGTACCTCACACTGATACCGCGCTACACCTACTGTACCTCACACTGATACCGCGCTACACCTACTGTACCTCACACTGGTACCGCGCTACAGCTACTGTACCTCACACTGATACCGCGCTACAGCTACTGTACCTCACACTGATACCACGCTACAGCTACTGTACCTCACACTGATACCGCACTACAGCTACTGTACCTCACACTGATACCGCACTACAGCTACTGTACCTCACACTGATACCGCGCTACACCTACTGTACCTCACACTGATACCGCGCTACTACTACTGTACCTCACACTGATACCGCGCTACAGCTACTGTACCTCACACTGATACCGTGCTACACCTACTGTACCTCACACTGATACCGCGCTACAGCTACTGTACCTCACACTGATACCGCGCTACAGCTACTGTACCTCACACTGATACCGCGCTACACCTACTGTACCTCACACTGATACCGCGCTACAGCTACTGTACCTCACACTGATACCACGCTACATCTACTGTACCTCACACTGATACCGCGCTTCAGCTACTGTACCTCACACTGATACCGCGCTACAGCTACTGTACCTCACACTGATACTACGCTACAGCTACTGTACCTCACACTGATACCGCGCTACACCTACTGTACCTCACACTGATACCACGCTACATCTACTGTACCTCACACTGATACCGCGCTACATCTACTGTACCTCACACCGATACCGCGCTACACCTACTGTACCTCACACTGATACCGCACTACACCTACTGTACCTCACACTGATACCGCACTACACCTACTATACCTCACACTGATACCGCGCTACACCTACTGTACCTCATACTGATACCGCACTACACCTACTGTACCTCACACTGATACCGCACTACACCTACTGTACCTCACACTGATACCGCACTACACCTACTGTACCTCACACTGATACCGCGTACACCTACTGTACCTCATACTGATACCGCACTACACCTACTGCACCTCACACTGATACACCATCTTGAAACTACTTTACTATGTAATATCAGTATAATACTGTACGGTGTAATACTCTGTACTATGTAATATCGGTATAATACTGTACGGTGCAATATCGGTATAATACTGTACGGTGTAATACTCTGTACTATGTAATATCGGTATAATACTGTACTATGTAATATCGGTATAATACTGTACGGTGTAATACTCTGTACTGTGTAATATTAGTATGTCCTGGTCTTATGAATGGACACATCTCAGTGCTTCCCCCTGCTGGTTCAGAATCTCTTCATAATACATAATATGCAGTGCATTGTGGGATTTGTAACGTGACTACATTTTAAGGAATGATATAACCTGATTTAGCTACAGGTGGAAGTGATTGCGTTATGTGTGGTACTGCCCGGTCTGATGGTGTAATATGTATATAATACTCAGCGCTGTGTAATATGTATATAATAGTGTAATAATCAGTGCTGTGTAATATGTATATAATACTGTAATACTCATCGCTGTGTAATATCTATATAATAGTGTAATACTCAGCTCTGTGTAATATGTATATAATAGTGTAATACTCTGCGCTGTGTAATATGTATATAATAGTGTAATACTCAGCGCTGTGTAATATGTATATAATAGTGTAATAATCAGCTCTGTGTAATATGTATATAATAGTGTAATACTAAACTGTATGTAATATGTATATAATAGTGTAATACTCAGCGCTGTGTAATATGTATATAATAGTGTAATAATCAGCTCTGTGTAATATGTATATAATAGTGTAATACACAGCGCTGTGTAATATGTATATAATAGTGTAATACTCAGCGCTGTGTAATATTTATATAATAGTGTAATACTCGGCGCTGTGTAATATGTATATAATAGTGTAATACTCAGCACTGTGTAATATGTATATAATAGTGTAATACTCGGCGCTGTGTAATATGTATATAATACTGTAAAACTCAGCGCTGTGTAATATGTATATAATAGTGTAATACTAAACTGTATGTAATATGTATATAATAGTGTAATACTCAGCGCTGTGTAATATGTATATAATAGTGTAATAATCAGCTCTGTGTAATATGTATATAAT